>JARBWK010003313.1:0-12701 GCA_030556195.1 Anolis apletophallus | reverse complement strand
CCCCTGTCAGGGGCCTCTATCTTGCTCTTCTGCACTGTCCAAGGGAGATGCCAGGCTGAAAGCATGTCAAGGCCAAACGGAGCCTACCAAGCTGATAGCAAAGGCGGGTACTCGGAGCAGTAAGCACTACTCCCCAGGCCAGATGGTCCGCACTAACGAGGGCCTACATTCTTCAGGACTGAGGTTCTCAAAACAACCCAGGGCTCATCCATCATCCAATTTGATGTTCGACGCACTGGGCCCTGCTGGCAGAAATCCTATAAAAGCTGTGAGATCCTGCTTAGCAGTATCTCGTACCAATGACCGTTACTGCCATGATGTCCAAGTGAACCGGGCCTTCGCCAGCTACTAAGATCAGCCAGCCAGCCATTCCCGGCTGCCTCGTTCCAGCATCTAGCCTTGTTCCGGTTCATCGCCGAGCCTGTGGGGAAGTTGCATTGCTTTGCATTGACTTTGCCTGCAGTACCCAAAGCCGCCTGATCTTCTTGCGCCGATCAGGGGGCACAAAGACTATCTATCGTATCCCGCATTTGTTCCTGCATTTCCTCCGCTTGAGATCCTGCCGTTGCGGACACTCAAGCCTTGCTGATTCCAGTGTCTGCTGCTATCCGGAGGCTGCATACTAAAGGCCTCCTGGACTTATTATCCACTTTGCTACTTTATAATCAATAAAGCTTGTTGTACCTCAGCTGCCTTGTCTGTTGTCCGGGGGGGTCAAGTGCCAAGAAGCCTCAGAGGGCGACACCATTGGAAACAGCGGTGCATGCTGCCCGGCAATTGCCTCCTTCCCCCACGAGAGCAGCGGAGAAGGAAAGCCCTGATTCACAATGGAGGTGGCGAAGGGGGAGCGATGGCGGCCGCCCCCGTCTCGCTCTCCTCCTCCGCCTCCCTGCTGCTCCCTGAAGAGGAGGGCGAAAGGGGCCCATGCAGTCTCTCTTCCTTTGCTCTCCTCTTCTGGGAGCGGCAGGGAGGGGGCGGAGGAGAGCGAGAAGGCAACGGACGAGCTGGGCGCCTCTTCCTCCCCCTTCTCGCTCTCCTCCGCCGCCTCCCTGCTGCTCCCTGAAGAGGAAGGCGAAAGGGGCCCGCGCGATCTCTCTCCCTTTGCCCTCCTCTTCTGGGAGCGGCAGGGAGGCGGCGGAGGACAGCGAGAAGGCAACGGACGAGGTGGGTGCCTCTTCCGCCCCCCTTCTCGCTCTCCTCTGCTGCCTCCCTGCTGCTCCCTGAAGAGGAGGGCGAAAGGGGCCCGAGTGATCTCTCTCCCTTTGCCCTCCTCTTCTGGGAACGGCAGGGAGGCGGCGGAGGAGAGAGAGAAGGGGGCGGAAGAGGGGCCCACATTACAACTTCTACACAAAACAACACAAACACACACATACATACACACACACATATACACACACATATATACACATAAACATATATACACATATATACACACACCAATACATACACAAACACATACACACACATATACACACATACACATATATACACACACATATATACACATACACACACACAAAATACAAACACAAATATACACACATACACATATATACACACATACACATACTGTATATACACACATATACACACATACATACACAAACACACATAAATAAACACACACACATATACACATAAACATACACATATATACACACAAAAACACATAGACATATATACACATATACATACACAAAAACAAACACATACACATATATACACACACATACATGCACAAACACATATACATACCCATACACACTCCCATATATATACACATACACATACAAACACAAACACATATAAATACACATACACACACACATATACACACACAAAACACATAATCACATCATTAACAACCCTTACAAACCCAGACTTCCTCACATCTCCTAAAGAGGGCACAGTAACGCGTGCCGGGTTCAGCTAGTAATAGATAAATATTGTAGCCGATGCAATCAGATAACTAAACAGCAGATGGCAGCAGAGCGCCACAGGGTAAAACAGACCATGAAAGAGATAAAATCTGTAATGTATCAAAGTCAAAAATGCAATATATATCATATAACAACATCAATTATACATTGAAGCAAGGCAATCCCAAAATATGTAAAAGACAGACCTGAGTATATGCATCCACATTCATACATATAGTATCATAACAAACTTCATCCCCAAATAGATTGGCCAAATTCTTGTTCTATGCATGAAAGAGAGACAAGGTTCCTCGACATGCTAGCTGATTATTCCCTTGAGCAGATGGTCATGGAACCAACCAGGGGAAAGGGGATCCTGGACTTGGTGCTAACTAATGAACAAGATCTCGTTCAAGATGTCCTTGTAGCTGAGCCCATAGGTACCAGTGACCATAACACAATAACTTTCAACGTAAGTTTGGATAGCAAACTGTCAGTGAAAACTAACACGGAGACATTAAACTTTCACAAAGGGAATTTCACCAAAATGAGAAAAATTGTAAAGAACAAACTAAAAGGAGCAGTAAAAAAAAATCAAATCCCTCCAAAATGCTTGGAAGCTGTTTAAAAATACCTTAAAACAGGCCGAACTAAAATGCATTCCAATAAAAAGAAAGAGGCATGGAAAGTCCAAGAGGACATCGGTATGGCTTACAAATGAAGTAAAAGATGTGATTGGAAAGAAGAAAAACTCATTTAAGAATTGGAAGGCTCTTCCTACCGAGGAGAACAGAAAGGAACACAAGCTCTGGCAAACTAAATGCAAAGCAACAGTCAGGAAAGCCAAGAGAGATTTTGAGGCACATATAGCAAAGAATATTTTTAAAAAATAACAAAAACTTATTTAAGTACATCAGAAGCAGGAACCCAACTAGAAAAACAGTTGGGCCACTCGACGATAATGGTCAGAAAGGGAAAATCAGAAGACAAGGAGATTGCTGAGCGGCTAAATGACTTCTTTGCCTCCGTTTTCACACAGGAGGACAGACAACATATGCCTGCAGCTGAGTCAGTTTTTTCAGGGAGGGAATTAAAAGAATTAAAACAGATAGAGATAAACAAGAAGGATGTTCTCATATGCCTTACTCAACTAAATGTCAACAAATCACCAGGTCCAGACGGCATCCACCCCAGAGTTCTTAAGGAACTCAAGTGTGAAATTGCTGAACTTCTAGCTAAGATATATAACCTTTCTCTAAGATCAGGCACTGTACCCGAGGACTGGAGGGAGGCAAATGTAACACCGATCTTCAAGAAAGGATCCAGAGGTGATCCAGGAAATTATAGACCAGTCAGTTTAACCTCAGTTCCAGGCAAAGTGATGGAAACCATTATTAAAGAAAATATTACTAGGCACATAGAAGAACAGGCATTGCTGAAAGAAAATCAACATGGTTTTTGCAAAGGCAAATCATGTCTTACTAACTTGTTAGAATTCTTTGAGGGTGTAAATAAACACATAGATAAAGGGGACCCAGTCGATATTGTTTACCTTGACTTTCAAAAGGCTTTTGACAAAGTCCCTCACCAAAGGCTCCTAAATAAGCTCTTCAGCCATGGAATCAGGGGACAGGTCTTGTCCTGGATTGGAACCTGGCTAAACTGTAGGAAACAAAGGGTGGTAATAAACGGACATTTCTCTGGGTGGAAAGAGGTGAGAAGTGGCGTACCCCAAGGTTCAGTTTTGGGTCCGTAACTTTTAAATTTATTCATTAATGATCTGGATGTAGGAGTGAATTCTGAGGTAGCAAAGTTTGCAGACGACACTAAATTGTTCAGGGTAGTTAAAAATGAAACTGATTGTAAAGAGCTCCAGAAAGATCTCTCGAAATTGAGTGAATGGGCAACAAAGTGGCAAATGCATTTAAACCTAAACAAGTGTAAAGTCATGCACATCGGGGCAAAGAACCCCAACTACACCTACCAATTGATGGGGTCAAAGCTTTCGAGACAAACCAGGAAAGGGATCTTGGGGTTTTGGTGGACAGCTCAATGAAGATGTCAACCCAGTGCACAGCGCAAATAAACAATAGAGGTAGGCTGACCCACCAATAGCATACACAAGAGGTGAATCAAAAGGAACAGTGTGGCATAAATGTAAATATCAAACAGGATAAGTTCTCAGGTTCCAACATAAACATTTATCAATAGCATTCAAAGTAATTCCAACAATTTTTGTAATCAAAACATTGCATACATGCTGTCTTTATATCTATATTAATACACAGCAAATACGGGCGGTAAACTCACATGCAAGTGAGTGGACGTCGTAAAAAGGCGGAAAGGAGTTCCTGCGTCATCCAAAAGGGACACAGTCCCGGATGTCTCCCAAATAATAACAAAGTTATATTTTTTGAAATAATAATAAAGTCCCAGTCAGAGACACCAGTGTATATAACAAATATGTGCTCTTGGGAAGACATTCCATGGTCGACGAAAATAATGCGCGCCTTCGTTTCGCCCCCGAAGGGGCTTCCTCAGGACCAGTGGGCGTGGCCTAGGTAGCGATGTTTACAGACGTCAGGAGACAGGAACCGCACTGAGATATAATAAACAAATGCATTCCTAAATATCTACTATAGACTAGGATTCAGAGTGGGTAACAGCCCAGGGCAATGGAAAATGAATGGGATTTTTAGGTAGGAGAAAGAAGAATACATACCAATGCATGGGGAAACACGAGCACCGCAAGTGCTGACAATATCGCTGGGATATCGGGCAGGAGGCGCAAGGGAGCGAAAGAGTCAGGTTTAAGTAAAGATCATACAGGTGTTTTTACACAAGGAGTTCACTGATTGATAATTGATTGTTTAACCCTTGAGGTTCCTCGCACTGTAAGTTGACTATCCATTTATTTTCAAGCTGCAGGAGCAGTTGTTTTATATTTTGGTGTGGTTTTGGGTGAACTTTCTCTAATATCATCACTTTGAAGTTGTCGTGGGAGGGATTATGGGCTTTAAAGTGTGTATATAGTATGGAATTATCACAGCCCATTCAGAAACGTGATCTGTGTTCACAAATTCTTGTCCGGAGTTCCCTGGTGGTCTCCCCGACATAAAGGCCCCCGCAGCAACCACAGGATAAGCAATATACTAAATTCTTTGAGTTGCACGTTGCCCATGAGTAGATCTTATAGGTTTTATGATTATATGGACTTGTTATGTAGGTAGAGGTGGAGATGTGTTTGCATATACTACATTTTCCACATGCTTTTGTACCCTTAGAGAGGGGATTGGTAGGTAGGGGATCCATAGTGGAATCCCTCGTGTGGACTAGTACGTCTTTTAGGTTTTGGGTTCTTTTAAATGCAATTAGAGGGGGTCTTTCTAGGCCAGGAATGGAACTGATCAAAGGCCAGAAGTTTGTCACAATCTTTTTTATCTTTTGTGAATGGGGGGTCAGGGTGAGGGGCCAGATGATGTTGGTGGGGGATGTTTTTGACTGGGATTTCAGGAGAGTTTCTCTAGGGGTGCTATTAACTCTTTTTAGAGCGTTATCTAGTACTCTGGGGGGATACCCTCTTTGTTTTAAGTTGTTTACAAAAATATTGGCATCCTTTTTGAAATGATGGTCCAGAGAGGAATTCCTTTTAAGTCTTAATAGAGATGAGTAAGGTAGGTTATTTTTTAAGGGGTAAGGGTGAAATGAGGAGTAGTGCAGGAGGGAATTGGTGTTGGTAGGCTTTGTATAGTTTTTGGTCCTAATATATCCTTCATGGGCAAATACTGTCAGATCTAGGAAATTCACCTCCTTACTACTGTATTGGAATGAGAATTGTATTTTAGGGTGCCAAGAGTTGCACCACTGCATGAATTGATCTGGGCTAATAGCTCCATCTAATAAAATTATTACATCATCTATATACCTGTAGTACCGTTTAATGTGTTTGAAAAAAGGGTAGTGGGTATCTGTGGTGAGGAATTCCTGTTCTAGAGCTCCCACATATAAGTTGGCCGCCGTTGGGGCAAAGGATTGCCCCATTGAAATGCCCCCTATCTGCAGAAAAAAAATCATTATTGTATGTGAAATAATTATAATCAAAAATTAAGTCAATAAGCTCCATCAAATAGGGGGATGATGGAAGATGCGGTTGTGGACGGGAGTTCAAAATATTGTGTAGTATATGCCTGGCTTCTGTGAGTGGTACATTGGTGTACAAGGATGCAATGTCCGCAGATATGAGGATATCTGTGGGTAGGATAGGGGTGCCATCGATTTTATTTATCAGATCCCTGGTATCTTGGATATATGATGGAAGTTTGTGAACAAATGGTTGGAGTATATTATCTAGAAAGATACCAAGGGGTTGTAGTAAACTGTTAGTGGCAGCTACGATGGGCCTTCCTACGGGAGGCCTGGTGGATTTATGAATTTTTGGGAGTAAATAAAAATACGGTATAGAAGGATAACGATTAAACAAAAATTCAGCTTCTTTGTTTGTTATTTGGCTGCTCAGTAAGCCGTCTTGTATAGTGTTAAAGATGGTACCAGAGAATTTTGTAGTGGGATCCTGTGGTAACTTCCTGTAATGTTCGGCATTACTGAGTTGTCTCGTAGCTTCTATATGGTAATGGGCCCTTTCCCATATAACTATAGAGCCCCCTTTGTCAGCTGACTTGATAATCACCTGGGGGTGACTGCCTAGTTCTTTTAGTCTTTTCATATCTCTATTAGATAGATTAGAATGTCTTTGGTCATGATAATGATTGATGGATTGTACCTGGGATAATACAGTCTGTTCAAAGACTCTTATTTTTTCTGAGACAATGGGGGGGGGGGGTGAAGGAACTGGGGACCCTAATTTTGGATATAGATATAGGTGTATCATCTGTTTTATTCTTAAAGTGTTCTTTAAGTCTAATGGTGCGAAAAAGAGTAGCTAGATCTTTTCGAATATTGATTTGGGAACAGTTGGGGGTATGCACAAAAGAAAGACCTTTATTTAACAAATAAACATCATGGTTAGACAGAACTAGACTCGAGAGATTGACAACTAGGTTACCCGCTTTCGACCTTTGCCCCTTTGAAAATTTTGTCTTTGGGGGAGTGGGTCAGAAGTACCCTTCCGCAGCAGCAGTGAAAAAAGCAAATTCTATGCTAGGCATGATCAGAAAGGGAATCGAAAATAAGTCAGCACATGTTGTATTACCTCTCTACAAATCTATGGTAAGGCCACATTTGGAGTACTGTGTACAATTCTGGTCTCCGCACCTTAAGAAGGATATAACGGAACTGGAAAAGGTACAGAAAAGGGCAACAAGAATGATCCAAGGGATGGAGCGGCTCCCTTATGAAACCAGGTTGCAATGCCTTGGTCTTTTCAGCCTTGAAAGACGGCGTCTAAGAGGTGACTTGATCGAAGTGTATAAAATCATGCATAGGATAGAAAAGGTGAATAAAGAAAAATGATTTTCTTTGTCACAAAACACTAGGACTAGAGGGCACTCCCTGAAGCTCCAAGGTAGGAAAATTAGGACTAATAAAGGGAAATATTTCTTCACCCAGAGGGTCATTGGGTTATGGAATTTACTTCCAGAAGAGGTTGTGACAGCTGTCAGCCTGGACAGCTTCAAGGCAGGATTAGACAGATTCATGGATACCAAGTGTATCGGTAGTTACTGAAAGGGACATTCAAGTGCCACCTCGGAGTTGGTTGAGGTAGGCAGGATTTCTCTGGGTACTGGTTGTGGGGGGTCGGGAGCAGGTTAGGGTTTTGCCCTCCCTTCTGCTCGAGATCCCCGTGTACAACTGGGGGCCACTGTGTGATACAGAATACTGGACTAGATGGGCTAAGGTCCGATTCAGCATGGCTCTTCTTATGTTCTTATGTTCTTACATATACATACAGACATGCACACATACATACACTCATATAAACATGCACATATACATAAGAACACAAACATACACATAGACATATATACACACATCAACACACACACATACATAAAGACACGCACACAAATACACATATATACAGGCACATATACATAAGAACACAAACATACACAAAATACACATACACATATACACACAAACATCAGCACACATATACACACACACACCATGTGGGTAGAAGGGGATAGCCACAGACGATGGCACAGCAACGCGTGCAGGGTACAGCTAGTTTACTACTAAATCTCAATCTCAACTCAACCGCATTGTCTGGCCACTAACCTTTACACCGCACTCTATATGCCTCAGTAATTTGGTCAAACAATTCTGGCCGCTTGTAAAGGACATTCCAGGTCTATCTGAATTTCCTTTGATTGCCTACAAGCGCACATGGAATATAAAAGATTTCGTTGTACATTCCCAACATCATTACCCACCCATTAAAAGCATCATGACTCCAGGATCCAAACCTTGTAGCCACTGCTCTGTATGCATGAACATTACTCAGGAGAAAGAGATTTACAGTATATCCAAGAACAGATCTTTTAAAATCCGGGATTTCGGGACATGCGCTTCGAAATCGGTTATTTACGGTATTTCTTGTGATTGTTTTCTTGTTTATGTGGGGATGACTTCGAGGGAGGTGCGTACCCGTTTTATCGAACACAGAAGTAAAATTAATCATGGATCCATGGATTCGGCATTTTATAAACATTGCAAAGAAAAGCATCACTCCGCAGCCTCTTTAAAATTGAGAATCCTCGGGGCTTCCGGTTGGGCAAAGATGGCGGCAGGACGGGCGATTTGAGGGCTGCTCAAGTCGCCAACCGGGCCCACCGATCGGGGGGTGATTCGCGCCCTCTCCTCTGGCTTTGTCGAACAGCAAAGAGGAAGCAAAGTCGGGGGAACGCACCACTGGCTCCAGGAGTCACCCCCTCCTCAAGAGGGGGAGACTGAGAGGGCCCGGTAGCACTCCTCACTGGCGAGCAGATCGGGGGACGGGAAGCGGGCACCAGCCCGCAACCACTGCCAGCCCGGCCCACTCCAAAGGTGCGGGGAAAGGGAAGCCCAGAAAATTTATTTATTTACTTTATTTATTTCGGGATTTTACCCCGCTCTTCTCAACCCCCAAGGGGGGGCTCAGAGCGGCTTACAGTACGGCACAATTCGATGTCCACATAATAACAATATAAACCCCAAAACACTTCAACAATTAAAATACATTAAAATACATTAAAATACAACTACATTAGCACCATACACATTCACTCTGGATTAAAACAATGTTCAGTCCATAAAAACATTGGCCATAATCACAAAAGAAGAAGCGACGCACCGTGAGTAAAAAAGGGCCCCAACAGAAGGAGACCGCCCAAGGGAAACCGGGCGCACGCAAAAAACGCGCCCGGGGGAAACGCAAAGCCCCGAGAGTCAGGACAACACGGAGGCCGGAGGAGGAAAAAGAAGGGATAAAAAGGGAAAGAAGAGTCACTCACGGGTTAAGGGGAGAGAGACAGGCAGTAACAAACAGTGCTCAGGGGCTACTAAGCCACAAGCATATGACTTGGTATAGGAATGTTCGTATATAATGAGACCACGTCCAAAGTTAATAAGTAATCTCCAGGTTCTAGAGGAAAATTCTCTATTTTGGAAATAAAATGGGTCGTGTCTCTCAAAAATGCAGGTGTTTTCCAGACTATGGGTTGCAAATAATAATCCAGAAATTGGGCAAGAGGTTCTAAAATTCCGCCACAGCCTGCTACAATAGGACGACCGGGAGGATTCTGTAAGTCCTTATGAATTTTTGGCAAAACAGTACAGTGTCGGTACTTTGGGATGATCCTTAATCAGAAAATTTGCCCGTGATGTCATCAATATAGCCTTCGGCAACTGCTTCCTGCACAACATTGATAATGGTAGCCGCATATGTCTTGGTGGGATCCGCCCGGAGTTTCCGATAGTATTGGGGGTTATTAAGTTGGCGCATGACTTCACACCCATGCCCTGCGCTACAACCTTCCATTTTCTCAATTTCTTCGTATTAAGAGGAATTCCTCATTTACGGATGACTACACAGTAGCAGCTGACAAGTTAACATTGGATTTCATGGATAGAGGATACCCTGCCACCATCATAAATAAGGCCAGGATGCGAGCTGAATCTCGTCCCAGATCATCATTATTTACGACCAAAAACATACAGATGTAGAACGGTGGTCTGGCCAGTTACTTATACACCTCATTCAATACCTTAGCAAATATTGTTAAACAATACTGGCCATTATTAAAAGATATTCCTGGCCTATCAGACTTTCCTCTAATGGCGCATAAGCGCACCCGTAATCCAAAGACCTGGTGGTACACTCTCATGGGCACAGACCACCCATTAGGAGCATAATGAGCCCCGGCATGAAACCATGCTCCACTGCTCAGTGTGTGTGAATGTCTCTCAAAGAGTAAGAAATTTACAGTAAATCAAAAAATAGAACCTTCAAAATCAGGGATTATGGGACCTGCGCTTCCAAATCTGTCATTTATGGAATTTCCTGTGGGTGCTCTCTTGTTTATGTGGGTATGACCTCGAGGAGATTCGTACCCGTTTTATTGAACACAAAGCAAAATTAATAGAGACTCTGAGACTCTGCATTCTATAAACATTGCAAAGACAAAAACACTCGACTGCCTCTTTAAAGCTGATGATCTTGGAACAGATTAAACCTCGTCCCTCATCAACACACCAATGACCTTCTACGATCAGCTGAAATCAAATGGACACTCCTTTTAGATGCTGAGTGGCCCTACTGAGGGTTAAATGACGTCATCCCCCCTCAGCTCATTAGCTTAACCCTTTCATAGATAAATATCCCCCTGTTGCTTCAGTTGTTTACCTTTTGGTCACCCGCTACGGCTATGTGTGCCTGGGTCATGATTGATGTTATTATGGTATGTAACTCTTTGACTATTGCCTGTTGTTATATTATTACATTATCATTGGGGTTTTTACCCTTGGTTTTACCTTGATATTATTTCACAGATGTTGGACGCTCCCTGGATTTGCCTTGACAAAACCGGACTTTTCGGTGAAACGGATACTTTTGGCCTCTTAATACGCATCGCGACTCCGTCCGCCTGATTCATTCACCTGGATGAGTACCAATTCACTCCTCCGCGTCCCATTCGCCTTCCCCATTGTGGACCTATATGATATTTTCGAACCTTATATGGACTCATGATTATGAGCTATAATAGCTATTGATATATTTACCTTGTGTTGATTTAACCCCTGCGTAGGGGGAGTTCTACTTTATTGTGTTGATTTAACCCCACGTGGAACTTGCTCATCAGGCCCATTTGGGTCATTTATGCTATTTCATAAGCAGTACAATATTGAGTTGACTTAACCCCTGCGTGGGAGTGCTACTTATTGTGTTTGATTCATACCCTACGTGGGATATGCTCGTTAGGCCCATTTGGGTCTTGAATGTTCCTCTGTGATTTCATATGCAGCATAATATTGAAAATAGATATATTGGAAACTTTTACTTGACTTTATTTGTGATTTATTCAATAACCCCTCGTGGGTACTGTTTTTTTGTGAGAGAGACAGGGAGCCTTTTGACGCGGAGAGGGGGTGCAGCGAACCAAGATGGCGGCGCAGTGAAGGCGAGGGGAAGACGAAGAGGCAGAACAGCAGGCGGCCATATTTGGGCGGGCTTCTTCCCGCCGCTGGGCAAAAGGGCGCGAAAACAGCCGAGAAGGAGGAAGGATACCCGCCCGGATGCGGAGGAGAGCCGGACCCGGACCGGAAGTGCGGACCGGAAGTGCAACGGAGGCAAGAGGGGGGCGGACCCACCACCCGGAGGCCCCAGGCAGGGATCAAACAGAGGCAACACAGACAACGGAAAGGAAGGGGCCGGGCAAGACAAGGACTGCAAAGAGAGGCACAGGCACAGGAGAAAGAGGAGAGCAAGGGAAGGTGGGAAGCAGGCGGCAAGGAAGAGGAGCATAAGAACGGACAGGAGAGGAGAGACAAGAACGAAATAGCGGGCAGAAGCAAGTGGGGGGAGCAACAAACCTGCGGGAACCCCCCCCCCCCATAATCAACCCCATAATCAACCCTCAGGCAGGCAAAGTGGAAAATACAACCCCACAAGTCACCAACAAGATAAAGACAGGCCTCTATAGAGGAATTCCAGGACATCATTCTTTGCACAGGGCCTGGGACAGGGGAAAAATAAAGTAACAATAAAATAAACTCCTGTAAGCACAGAGAGGCGACTCAAAACAGTTCCAGAAAGGCAGAAAGGGAACGAAGACACAGTTGCCATATCCACAGGGACGAAGAAAGGCCACAGAGGCGAGATCAAAACGTAATTGACCTCAAAAGGGGCAGAGCCATTAGCCCAGTGCGCAAGGGAGGAAACGGAAGGCAGAAGAAGCCAAGGGAAAAACGGAGGCAAAGGGCAAGAAGGAGGGACCGGAGTGACGAACGGAGGGGGGAAAAAGAGGACACACGGGGAAGAAATTAGGTAGAGAGGGTATGAAGCCCACCCCCCTCCCACTTTCAGAAGAATCCTCCCGCTTTCACGCAGACAGAGCGAGCCACATGGTTTTGTGAAACAAAGACAAATCTACAGAGGGTGGATAAGGAACGCCCCCGCCGCGCTGTGCGCCTGACTAAGACAGGGGACACACCACGGATATCGAGGCACCCACTACGAATCAGGAGGAGAAGCGGTGACTAGGCCCCCCCCCAAAGAACAAATCAGCACAAAGGGGTAAGACGAAGATAACTATAAACATCAGGAGACATCAAGCAAGGCAACTC
>JARBWK010003312.1:0-12704 GCA_030556195.1 Anolis apletophallus | reverse complement strand
GTTTCCCCCTTTTTTTTCCCCTTGGTAGGTGGGTATCTATTAAATCTGCACAGAAAGATAAGCTCAAACACTTGGCACCTGTTGTATAATCGGTTGCAAAACGGGGTCAACGTGATTATGTTAATTGATTTTTTGGGTTTTTTCCCGCCTTACAAAAAAAACCCTCCACAGGGCTTTCTTAGCAAGGTTTGTTCAAAAAAGAGATTTCCCATGCTTTCTTATGGGGGCCGAGGGGTATGTTCCTAAGGTCTCCCAGTTTATGACTGGGGGGGATTCAAAATTTCCGGGGCATCACCAAAAACCTTTTTCCCCACACTGATTCCCGATAATTTTATGTAACATTATTTTTACCCGACCTCGCTATATGTGGAAGCATATGTAGGGGGTTTATATAGAGAAAATTGCCCCTCCACCTTGCAGATTAAATTTTTTTTATTTGATTATTCATGGTTTTTTTCTTGCTGCTTTTTAAAAAATTTTTTTTAAAAAAGGGACTTAGATAACACCAGTGCCCTTTTTGGGGACTGTGTTCAGTTAAAGTCAGGCTTTGTCATTAACTTTGTTCTCTATTTTAAAATGACAGTAAAAAATAACCCATGAATCTTCTTTTTAAAATATGGGGAAAAACAATAAAAAAAAGATATTTATGGTGCACCCTTTTTTTAAAAACAATTCCTCGGGCTCTTATTTATAGATCTTCTACTTTTGTGGGTCCCCCCCCCCAAAACCCCCCGGGGGGGGGGAAAAAAAACATAGTTTTCAGAATATCATCCCATTTTTTTATTAAATGGGGGTATTCAAAAAGGGTATGTTTGTGGTTAATTTTGGCATGTCTGTATTTTTTTCCCAAAAAGGGAAAACAAAAATTTTTTCCCTTTTTTGTATTCTGTGTGCCTTCATATTTTTTTTAATTTTTTTGACAACCCTTTGGGGTTTTTTCTTGAAAAGGGGGTTTTTGCCACCCCCTTTTCCTCTAAGGCTGAGTTGTGACTTTCCCAAAGTTACTAAGTGAGCAGGGATGGCTGTGTGGCTTGAATCATAAATTGTATGTATTTACACTACAAAGTCTGCACATTCTTTCTGCCCGCACAGACCAATGTTAAGAACCTCTGTTTTTTTAAAACATTATATAGAAAAAACTCTGTGTTGTATGCAACATTGTATGGGAATATAGTTAAATTTCTAGCTTCTGTATCCATGATCCTAAACAAACCTTTTTTTCTTTGATAAAAAAAACAGAAGTAAAAAATAGATGTGCCTTGTTTTCCCCAAAAAAAAGGAATGTTTTCTTGGCAAGATAAATGGAAGCATCCATTTCAGGTTGCTCCCATATTTCCAAAAAAAAGGAAATTTTTTGGGTTCCCTGCCATTCTTAACTGGTGAGACAAAATTTGGGTACCCTTTCCCCGCTAAATTTTTTTAAAAAAAAAAATGGTTAAAAAAACATATTATATTTGCCATTTCTCTCTCTCTCTCTCTCTCTCTCTCTCTCTCTCTCTCTCTCTCTCTCTCTCTCTCTCTCCTCCCCACACACACACCACACACCCTAAAAAAATGAGGGAGTCCCCAAGTTGGGGAAAAAGAGGGGGTTTCTGTGGGTTTTTTTTCTTAAGTTGAATTTTGGGAAAAATGGTACTTTTTTAAAATGTAACCCCCGCCATTGGGTAGGTGAAAAGGGGTTTGGTAGATGGATGAGCAGTTTCTGATCACAGGGGAAAAGGAACCCTGTGGTGTCTGTTTTTTTCTTTTATTCATGTTTCCCCCCTTTTACTCTCTGTGAATTGGTTTTAAAAAAAAGTGGGTTTTGTAGAAAAAAAGGTTTTGGGCCCCCCGGGGGCGGGGTTAAAACCCCCGAACTTGCTGACTGAAGGTCAACAGTTTGAATCTGGAGGGGGAGTGGCCCCCATGTTACCCCCCGTTTCCCCCCAGCTTTTTGGGAAAAATGCAAAGGGATAGATCAATAGGTACTGCCTGGCGGGGGTAAGGTCTCCCTGCAGTCATGCTTTCATACCTTGGGGGTATCTGGTTAGAAATGAGATGAGCATTCCCCCACTTGAGTTGGACTAAGTAGATAATGTACATTGTAAAGTAGGGAGGATGTTTACTGCCTGTCTAGAAACAAGGATTGGTGAGAAAGTTTCAGTGGAGCTCCCCGATTTTGAGGAGTAATTTCCTTCCTAGGAGAATATTTATCTCCTTCTGTTGTCTTTGTCATAACTATGAGTTGTTTGTAAATCTGGATCACTCTACAGAAAGAAGATAGCCTAGTTTTTAGGAAAATATTTGTTTATTTAACGTATTTTCAAGGCTTTCTCTTCAGAGGCTTAATGATATATATATATTCTCCCCATAAAAAAAAAAAAAGAAAGAAGCTGATGAAATCAAACTCAAGATATTAAAATAGGAAGAAAGTTTTGGCTTTTGAAACTGTTTTATTCCCTGCAGATATCTGCACAAAATGATTGTATCAAATGCCAGTAGGGAGAGGATGTTCCTGCATTGTCTGCACAAAATGGATCAAATCAGAACCCATTATTGCATGCTTTTGTTTGGCCAAACCTGGAAAACACAGAAATGTTTGCAAGCAAGGTACAAGAACAAAAGAACTCGAATCTGCCAAAGCTCAGCCAAAACTACGCATGTGCTAGCTCTTGAACAACCTTTTATGTGGCTGGTGCATATTACTGGGAGAAAGGCGCTCTTGAAGTAAGCTATATTTATTCTCTTATTTATATAAACATTTAAAAATCTAATTTTGAAAGGGCTTGATAAGTAAGGTCAGTGCGCTGCTATAGCCACCATCTTTTTTGCAACTGGAAGTGATGCTCCTGGTCAGATGCATTATGGAGAGTTTAAATTTTTTCCCCTTACTGTTGCAGAGGTAGGGAACAGTGTGGTTGGCATAAAATGAGTTTATTTTTATAATGGGATCAGAATGGTGTAGTGATTTTGGAATGTAGGACCTGGGGTATTCTACACTGTAGAATTAATACAGTTTGATGCCACTTTAACTGCACCATTGATGGGATCTGCAGTGGCGCAATGGTTTTAACTCTTGTGCTGGCTAAATTGTTTACCTGAGATCAGTTTTCAAATCCGTGAGACAGAATGAGCCCATCTGTCAGCTCCAGCTTCATGCAGGGACATGAGAGAAGCCCCACAGGATGGTAAAAGCATCAAACATCCGGCGTCTAGGCAGCGTCCTTGCAGATTCTCTCTCACCCCGGGAAGCGACTTGAAGTTTCTCAAGTTGCTTTTGACACGATAAAAAACAACAACTTGCCATTGATCAATACTATAAAATCATGGGAGTTGTTGTTTGGTAAGGCTTCAGCAGTATTTGGCAGAAAATGGCTAAATGACCTTATAAGACTACCATTTCCCACATACTTTTGAGGCATGGCAGTTAAAATAATGTTGCATACTTTAGTGTAGTAAATGCTCCCTGTGACTCTGGAAAATAGGCTTGAATGCCCATACTTTAAACCAAAGAGGATTTTTTTCCAAGTGAAAAATGAGTAAAAGATTATACAATGCTTAAAAAAATATAATTGAGGAAACTGGCTGTGAATTATTCTTTAGTCAATTTATTTTAATTAATAATTTTATTATTAAACCAATTAAAATAGTACTCTGATGTAATTCGTATTTACCCAAACTGTTTACCGGTATCTTGGAAAATAGCACATGGCCTGCTGCAGTGAATCTTTCATGTCTTCTTAATTGTTAAAGATGGATACTTCAGTACTGGAAGGAGAACTTTGCACTACCTTTGATCCAATGGGTAGGAGATTTGACAACATTTGCAACGTTTGAGAAATGATATATCAATGCAACCTACAAGTGAACTTATAGATAACTGGTCTTTTTTAATATAAATATTTATTTACATTTTTCTTTTTGCTATAAAGCTAGAATATCTCAATATGTAACTGATGGTGATATATGAATCTCTTCTACATGGTTTGCTCTATTTGATATGGCTTTGCGGCTAATGCAATAAAATTTGATGCCTCTGAACAACTGATGGTATGTATTCTAAACAACTTCAACAACAACAACGACAACATAATTGATTACTTTTAAAATGAACTTTCCCATTTCTGCTTTACACATCAACATCAGAACAGACAAAACAAAGAGTCCAAGCTTTTCTTGTGCCTCCTTCATACCAGCCTCCTTCTCCTCTTTCTTATCTTCCTCCTGTCCCTAATCTTCCTCCTCCTCCTTTGTTGTCATGGGAACATGGGAAGATGCTATGGAGCGGGTCATACTTTTATTTGCCTATTGAGCCCCAGCATTGTCTATGCAGAGTGGCAGAGATTCTCCCAAGATCTCAGACAGAGGGAAGCCTGCCTCATCACCTGGTTACCTAAGCAATTTAAAATTGCAAATGCTGGGGAGCTGACCTGCATTTTTCAAATATAAAAGCATGTACAGATAGTCCCCAGTTTACAAACAAGATAGGTTCTGGGTTGCTGTGAGTTTTTCAGAGCTGTATGGCCATGTTCAAGCATTCTCTCCTGATGTTTCACCCATCTGGCAGGCATCTTCAGGTTTGTGAGATTCCGTGGGTTTGTTCTTAAATTGAATTTGTGTAAAGTTGGAACAGGTGCATTTTAAAAATGTAACTCCAAGCCAAGCCTGTGTGTGTATGTATATAATAATAATAATAATAATAATAAACCAACTTTATTTATACCCGCCATCATCTCCCGAAAGGGACCAGGGCCGGCTAACATGAGACCAAGCCCAAAATCCACACAACAAAGTAAAAATACAAACAAACAACATCAAAATAAAAAATACATAAAATAACAGAATATATAATAAACAAATGCAAAAATAACATGATGGAGGAATTAAAAGCATATTAGGCTTTTCATTTGTATATATGTACAAGTCCTTCTCAAAACATTAGCATATAGTGCTAAAGTTCATATTTTTTTCCATAATGTAATGATAAAAATTAAACTTTCATATATTTTCGATTCGTTGCACACCAATTGAAATATTCCAGGTCTTTTGTTTTAATACTGATGATTTTGGCATATATCTCAAAAAATTAGCATATTCCATCTGACCAAATATGCGAATTTTTGAGACAATATTCCCCAGGTTTTCAGGAGCTGTATGCCAAAATCATCAGTACAAAACAAAAAAAGACCTGAAATATTTCAGTTGGTGTGCAATATGTCAGGATTGGGAGACCTGAGCTTAGGAGAAGTTCAGGCTGCCATCCTGCCATGAAATTGCACCGACCTTTGGCCCAGTTATTTGATGACCTTGGCTCCAGCTGCATAGAGCCGGTGCTGAGTCAAGTGGGGTGACTTAACTTCCAGATGTGTGTGTGGCTCTGGAGGAGAGTGAGGTAACTCCTCCGAGCCTGGACATTGGACAATTGGACTCATGCGGCTGACTCATGGGGCCATGAGGTCACATCCTTTGGACTATGGGATATGCTGAATCACCGGACATGGTGCAGCCCTGCTTGGACATTGCATGGGCAATGGGGGAGGGCTCGGGGTATATAAGGTGTGTTTGGGTGGCGGGCGGTGCTTTTGCTTCACATGTATCGTACCTACAATAAAATCGTGTTGGACCGTGCTACAACCTACGCGTGATCTGCTCAGTATTGAAGAGTCGTTACAGAAGCAAAAGCCCTTTTTCAACTATCCCAGCAATGGAGAGGTTGGCTTGGAGGAGAGGGAGGGTATATGGAGCGATGGATGGGATTCAGCCCCTGAGGAAATCCGGCGTACTATGGAGTGGGACCAGAGACACCGAAGGACAGAGCCAAGCTTGGAGAACCACACCCTTGTTCCTGGTCAGCTCAGTGGATCAAGAGTGCTGGATGGGTGCCGTATCACCTTCAGAACTAGATGATGGAAGATGGGTTGCCCAGGAGGGGATGTCGAAGAGAGCCGATTGGAGGAGGACACTTATTCCTGAATGGATGGCGGAGTATCGGTTGAGCGTCCTAGATCTCCTTGGGAGGTGGACTGCTTGGCTCAGTAGCCCGCCCGAGGAGGCATGAGAAGCGCTATGGCTCCCCTCAAGGGAGAGTGTTGTCTCAGGCAGAAGAAAGAGCCATTACGGGTTGGTGAAGGAGAAGCCTGTAAGTGGCCTTTTGCTGCTGGTGCAAGATCATATGGAGACTACGGTCACCTTTGTCCCAGCGACAGCAGCTTGAGTGCAGGCCATCGGAGTTTTAAAAAGGAAAGGGGCGCTGAATGGTATGTTCAAATGCCATGACCCCCCGGGACCCTTTTTTAAAAGATCTGAAAATTTTTTTCAGGCGATTAAAGGGGGTTTTCAAGTCCATTGGAGAGGTTTAAACCCCCAAAAAGGGGCCCCCCCCTTTTCCCCCCCCAGGGACCCCCCCCAAAAACCGAATATGGGAAAAAAGTTTATGGGGTTTTTTTGGGAAAATGCTGAGTGGTCCCCTGCTACCCTATTTAAAGGTTTTTTTGGGGGGGGATTGCGGGGAGATCCGAGTGGTGCTGCATGGGAATGATCCGGGGGGCCCGGGTTTGTGGGTGGATCCATTTGGGGGGGAAAGCGTGGAGGGCCCCCTTCCCCGGTGCAGGGGGGGCTTTCCCCAGCCTCCCGAGAGGGGGCCCCATTTTGGGGGGGAAGGGCGATTCCGGGGAAAACCCTAAAGGGCGGTGGTAAAAACCCCGATCCAGTGTTAAAAAAGGGAGGAACAAGGGAAAGGGGGCCCTTTTTTTCCCTTTTGTTAAAAACCCCCGGTTTTTTTTTGGCCCCCCCAATGCCGGAAAAGGGCAGGGGGGGGGGCCCCAGTAAAGGGGGGGCCCTTTTTAAAAAAGGCAGCAAGGGGGGACAATGATAAAAAAAGTGTTGGGGTGACCCCCCCTTTTCCAGTGTTGGGGTGAGCTCTAAAACAATCCCCCTTGGGTTTTAAAAAAGGGGGGAAAAATTTGGGGGAAAAAGAAAAAGCTTTAGTAGATCGGATGTTCAGAGAACATTATGCCCCCCAAAGTTGATAGGAGGTTGGGTGGGGAAAAAACCCTTTTGAAAGGGGGCCCTAATTTTTTCTCAGTTGGGGGGGGCTTTTTTTGAGGGGGGCCCCGGTTTTCTGGGGGGGGCTAAAGATTTAAAGGGTCGGGGGGGGGCCCTGGGGGGGGTATTGTTTTTGGGGGGGACCCCCCCTTAAAGGGCAGGGGGGGTGTTGGGGATGCCATGGCTAAAGCAGGCAAAAAAGGGTTTTATTGGAAAAGGGAATTTTACAATGTGCCCTTAATAAAGAAAAAAAGGGGGATGGACAAAATGCAAGGGTGCCTGTAGAGTATTGGGATTATTGGATGTGGAACCTTTCCCCGGCTAGGTCTTCCCCCACCCAGTGTAGGGATAGGGTCAAAAAGGGAGCTGTTTTCCCCAAGCCCGATATATGCCATGGCAGTGAAAGAGAAGGAGGCTTTGAGGGAGCAGGGGGGGTGGGTATTTGAGTGGGGGGTTTTTTTCAAAAGGGGCCGAGTCCCCCCCTTTCCCCTTTTTTTTTTCGTGAGAAGAAGGATGGCAGGTTGCGGTTGTGTATTGATTATAAAAAGGGGTTTAATGCTGTCAGTACCTTTGTTATCCTTGCCGTTGATCAAGGATTTTTAGGGCAGTTGGGGGGGGTAAGGTTTTCCCAAAGGGGTTTTTTTTTATTGACGCGTTTCATATGGTGAAGTGAAAGGGGATCAATGGAAGACTGCTTTTTTTTGCCCCCCGGGGGTACAATGGGTCGTAATGCCATTGGGTTTTGGGGGGGTCCCGGTATTTTCGGGGAATTAAAAAAAGAGGGGGCCCCCTTTTTAAAAGGGGGGGTTTGTATTTTGGATTTTTTGATTTTGGCGCGCACCAGAATGAGCATGTTATTTGGGGGAAGAGGTTTTGGGGAAAAGGTTTTGCAAAGCGATTTTTGAAGGGGAAATTAGTGGGGTGATTTAAAAAGGGTCAAAAATTTTTTTTTCCCGGGGAATAGGATTGGGGGGAGATGGGTTGCGATGGATCCGGCAAAAGGGGGAGGATGTTTTGGGTTTTGGGGAAACCCCCCTTTTGTGGCAGTGACAGGTTTTTTTTGGGGGTTCCCCCTTTTATGGGATTTTTTTATCGGATTTTTTGCGATAACCCCCCCGCACTGAGTTATTGAGAACCAAGGGAAAGGGGTGAGTCAAAGAGGACTAAGTTCCAGGTGCTTTTTTAAATTTGGGAAGGGGGTCAGGAGGCTTTTTTAGCAAAAAAAAGCTTTTCTGATGGACCTCTTTGATCCGGGTGGGAAGCCCTTCGGGGGGGCAGTGTGGCGCGTCTGCTTGGGCTTTGGGGGGGGTGTTGTTGCAGGGGGGTGAGCGAGGCAGATTGAAACCCCCCCATTTTTCTAAAGTTTGGAGAGCATGAGGGGGAAAAAGGGTCTGGGGAGAAGGGAGGCGTTTTCCGGGGGAATGCTTTTAAAATGGCGGCAGTTTTTTTGGGGGTGCTGCTTTCCCCTTTTTTTGGGGATGACTGATCATCAAAAACCTCCAATTAAAACCTCAAAAAAGGGGCCCCAATTGGGGGGGGTGGCTCAATTTTTTAAGGGGTTTTTTTTTTGGCTGCAGCATATAAGACGAAGGGGAAATGGGGGTTTTTTTCTTTTCCCCCGGGGGCCGATGTAGGAGAGGGGAAAAAAAATTTCATAAGTCCCCGGGGGGGTGTTTGCCAGGGAGTTGGGGGTCTGGCTGTGCAACAAAGGGGGCCCGACGGCGTGTGAGATTAAGAAGGGGGAAAAAAGGGGGATAGGCGAATGGGGGTTTTAAAAATTTAGAAAAAAAGGGGGTTTTGGGGGTGATGTATGGTTCAAGTCAAAAAAAGGTAAGTCAAAACGGTCTGTGGATTATGGGAGGTAATGTATGTCCCCCAGAGTATAGAAAAAAAAGGGACTGAAATTTTAATCACCATCATAGATCTGTTTTGGGGGTTGGGGTCACGAAAAATCTTTTTTTCCCCCCAAAAAGAGGGGGTTTGGGGGCCCGGGATGAGGGCGAGGGAAGAAGTAAAGAGGGGGGTTGTGAGACCCTGTTTCTAGGAAAAGGGGTTTCCCCCCGGGGGGCCCGGGGGTTGATTCCCCAAAAAGGTAGTTACTCCTGTGAGGCCGTGGATGTCGAGGATTTTGTGGGGGAGTTGCCCTCAACCCGGGGGGTTCAAGTACTTTTGGGGCTTTTTCTAGATTTTTTTTTAAGCGGGCCCCAAAATTCCCCCTTTGGGGGGGGGTTTTGGGGCAAAAAGGGGTTTGGGGTTTTTCGGGTTTTGTGTCCCTTTTTTCATGGGTGCCCGGGGGGGGTTTTTTGGGGGAACGGGGGGTCCAGTTTACCTTAATTTTGGGAGCGGTTTTTTGGGGGTGGGGGGTCAGAGGCGTCGGGCCCCACTTTTATCACCCTTTTTTGCAATGGCGGCGTAAAAAGGGGGTCAAAAAAACTTTGGGGGTCTTTTTTTGGGGTTTTTTTTGCAAAAAAGGGAAAAAGAAAAAGGGGGCCGATCTGTTGCCTTATGCTGAGGTACCCTTTTTAACAGTTCAGTACCCCCCTTCCACTGGAAGGCCCCCTTTTTGAGGTGGTCATGGACAAAGGGGGCCCCTTTTTTCCCCAGCTGTTGAGTTGGGGGGAGGAGAAAGTGGAATGGAGGGGGGGGGGCCAAAAGGATTGGAAAAAGGGGGGGGCGGGTTTGGGAAAAAAACATTTTTTAAAATTGTTTGGAGGGGGGGGAAGGGCAGGAAGGGAGGGATAGGGGGGGGACTTGGGGGGGTGTCTAAAAAAATCGGGGAAAATTTGGCTACCCCTGAAAAAATTTAAACCCGGGGAAATAAAATTGGGCCTTTTTTGGTTAGGAATCAGTAAAAAAGTTTTATATCCCCCCCTGCTAAAAGTTTGGGGGAAAGGGTTTACCCCCCCTTCCACTGTAGTCTTTTAAAGAGATATGGGGGCCCCTTTTTCCCCCCCCGGGTTTTAATGTATTTTATCTTCTAGGGGAGGAGGGGGAAAGGGGGGAAAACCCTTATGTGGGGGTTGGGAGCCCTTTTAGCTTAGGAAGTTGGGCCCGCCATCCTCCCAAATAAATTTTAAACCACCTTTTTCCCAGTTATTTTTTTCCCTTTTTGGGCCCCGCTGCATGGGGCCGGTGCTGAGTAAAGGGGTGAACCGGTTGTGTGTGGCTCTGGGGAAAAGGGGGGGCTCCTCCGACCCCGAAGGGAAAATTTGGGGCTCCTCGCTGACTCAGGGGGCCCCTGAGGTCACACCCCTTTTTGGGCAGGGGGTATGCGGGGAAAAAAGGGCATGGTGAAACCCCGTTTGGGAAATTAGGGCTGGGGGGGGGGCTGGGGTATATAAGGGGTTTTTGGGGGGGGAAAAAGGGGTTTTTTCTTCACATGTGTCTTTAAAAAAAAACGTGTTCCCCCGGGGAAACCAAAGTGATCCTTATCAGTATTGAAGAGTCGTTAAAAATATATGATATTTTAAATTTTTATCATTACATTAGGGAAAAAAAAATGAACTTTGCACTAAAATTTTAAAAATTTTTTTGGGGCCCAAAAGCATGTGCTTTGGATAGAATAAAAAAAAAGGGGTTTAAAACCCCCCCCTGTTTTTTTTTTGGTTTTCTGTGCCCCTCTTCAAAAAGTTTTCATTTTTATTTTTTTCACTGTGATCATTGGTTTTGAAAATTTTGGCTTGTTGGGGGAAAAAAAGGGGGGGTGATAAAGACTCAGTGGAAAAAAACTCTTTTTTTTATGATAAGTCTTTCAGGGGGAAAAAATTTTCCCCCTTTGAGGAAGTTTTTCTCCCCCTTTTTTTCTCATCCGTTTGTAAATATAGTCATTTGTATGTCGGATGTTTGAACCCGGGGGCCGGTTTTTTTTTACTCCCAAAAAAAATTTTGATCCCAAAAAAGTCTCTTTCATTTCCAAAATGTGGGGGGCCCATTTTTAAAAACTACCCTGGACAATTGTGATTGGCCCTTTTTAATTTTAGGATGGATAATTATTGCTTTGTGAATGGGCAATATGTAAGTTCCTGCCTCTTTTTTGGGTTTCCCGGGGAACCCCCCCCCAGACTTTCCCCAAGTTATTATTTTTATTTTTTAAAAGGGCAGTCATCTTCCTACAACCTTCTTCTCTTCAAGGTTCATTCAGTTTTGATGATTGTGTGGCCTCCAGCAGGTGCGGGGCTCCTGATAAGGGAAAATGCACCCTGTAATTTAAAAACTCCCGTATTTCATAATTCTCCATCCTGAAAGGGTCTTTTCACTTCACAGTTTTTAGCTCTGATTTCCTTGAGCTGCCATTAGCTTAACTGGGTTTAAAATGGTTTGTGGGGAGGGGGGGAAAAATTAAAATTACCAATCAGAGAGCTATCGTTCCCCTTGTTATATGCCTTCAAGTCATTTTTTGACTTACGGTAAAATGAAATAAATCCATCACGGGGTTTTGTGGGGATGATTTCTTCAGAGATTCTTTTATTGCCTTCCTCTTTAGCTGAGAGTGTGTGACTTGAAATGTCCCCAGTAATTTTCCCCGTGGTCACGTGGGGGTTTTGAACTTTGTGTCCCAGAAACAAAACTCTGGAAAAAAATACCATATTAACACTAGTGTCTTCCCAAAAAAAATTTCAGGATCGGAGAGCATGCATCCTTGACAGTTATAGTAGAATAAAAGATTTCTGCACGGCTTGCAAAAAGTGGCTATTGAAAGGGTTTTTTGAGAACTGTTAGATTCTCAATTGTTTTTTGATGTTTTAGATGCTAACTGTTTTTAGATGTTAGATATTTAGATGTTTTTAGATGTTCAGGCATTCAACTTTTTTTTTACTGTAAATCGCCCCCCGCCAACTGAGATGGGTTGGGAAAAATATCCCAAATAAATAAATAAATAAAAAAAATAAAAAAAAAAAGAAGCTATCATTGTGGAATAAAAAGGGCACCTGTTTGAGTTCAGAAAAAAATTATGGGATTTTTATATATTTTTTTAAAAATTTTTTTGGGGTGTTTTCCCAAAGGTCTCTGTTTGGCTTCTTTATCCCAAATTTAAAACTGAGAAAAGGCCCGAGGGTTAAAAAAGCAGCTTAGGGGGATCAAAAAAAAGAGTTAATGCTTGCGAAATTTTTGGGGCTGTGATCGACCATTTTCGCTGCCCCCTCTTCTGCCCCGCCCTGACTCTGTTTGGTAATATCAATAGCAGACCCTGTGCACAATGAAAAAAAGAAAAATATTGTACCCTTGCTCTGATAGCCCTTTCTCTTGCTTGTGTGTTATGTTTTTTTTCTGCAGCTGTTGCAATATATTTCCCACACTTTCCTGGGGGGAAAAAAATGCACCAGGGAGACCTGTAATTTTTTAGTTATGCATGTTTTGGGCCCTTTTAAAATTTTTTTACCCTCCTCTATTGGTAAACTCTCAATTTCTTTGGATGGGCTCTGCTTTAGGATCTTAATACCATTTTTGGGGGAATTTAGTGTGATCAGGTTTGCACAGTGTTTTTGTTTTTTGAGATACAGAGTTATTTTCTTTTTTTACTTTTAAAAAAGCCCCAGAGAAAGAAGAGTAGTAAGGCTTCACTGCTTAATGATGTCTGCTCTGAATGAGTGGAAGCTGCAAAGTCTGTTTTAACAAGGTCAAAACAGAACTTTTTCCTTTGCAGGAAAGTGATCAATATTTATTTAACCCCCTGAACAGCC
>JARBWK010003311.1:0-12708 GCA_030556195.1 Anolis apletophallus | reverse complement strand
TTTCCCCCAGAAATCTCCCAAGCAGTATAGTTAGCAGCCATATCTACTGGGGGTGGGGGTGGGTTGTAATCCAAAAGAGTAAAGGCGAAATTAGTAACAGATGAGTAACCCAGGTTTATGTATTTGTGACTAGTCCATATTCACAATCGCTATGTATTCCCTAGTTTAGGGCATACATAGGGACACTTTGAAAGTTCCTCAATCCTACTTAGCAGGAAGCAGTTTATGCAATCAATGGGGCCTGTTCCTGTTGATTAAAAGCAACTGGTAACTTCCTCACCAATCCATGTCTATGTAAGTGATATCTGTTGTTAGTTGGGAATTGCATCAGGAACCCTGCTTCTGTCTATCATACTAGAGATCACTGATGGGAAGGATGAGACAGTACTCTGATTCCAAATCAACAGAGGAACAGAACCCTGCTGCTCATAGCAGCTGCTATTTGGTAAGTGAGGATTGGAGGAAGTTCGGCTGGGAGATATTATAATTAAGGCAGTTACGTCTTTTGCTATTTTCTGCGTTTTATTTATTTATTTGAACTTGTTCGCCGCCACTCCCAGCCGGCTCGGGGCGGCTCACATACCAATCACAATAAAAACAATTAAAACAGCATCAAACACATTAAACAGATTCAATGATAAAACAGTATTAACAACAGAAGGGGGATCCAGCAATTATTCAGGATCCAAAAGCCTGCTGGAACAGTAGCATCTTGCAGGCTTTCCGGAATGCTGGAAGGCTCTGAAGGGCACGGGTTTCGGAGGGCAACGCGTTCCAAAGAACTGGGGCTATGATTGAAAATGCCCTTCTCTGTGTTGCTGTCAGGTGATATGCTTTAATACAATTTGATATGCTTTGCTTTCCCAAAGCTTGGAGATAGAAAAAATGGTTTAAATAGTGTACTTGAGGAGCGGCTTACCAGGCATGGTTTAAACCCAAAAATCGTGGATTCTAAAATCAAATGGGGGTATTAGTAATAGAAAGACTTACCAAAAATTCCAAAAGTTCTAAAATGTAACATAATTAGTAACGAAATTCTTAATTAGTTCTAAAGTAGGCAAAGCAGGAAACAGGACTGACACTGTTTTAAGCACAGGCAAATCAGGGGCAACATTTCCTTGGTTTCCTTGCAGGAGATATAATGCATTAATATATTATTATTATTATTATTATTATAAAAAGCCAGGGTTTCTTTGCAGGGACATATCATGCACTAATATATTATTATTATTAAATAAAATAGTTGCCCAACTCTGGTCAAGGCTTGCTTCTCCAGAGCATTTATTAGAATTAAATGCCCAGGGCCCTTCTTCCAAGAAATTAGAAGGAGTAAATATTATTAATATATTATTATTATTAGAATTAAATGCCCAGGGCCCTCCTTCCAGGAAATTAGAAGGAGTAAATATTATTAATATTATTATTATTAGAATTAAATGCCCAGGCCCTCCTTCCAGGAATTAGAAGGAGTAAATATTATTAATATATTATTATTATTAGAATTAAATGCCCAGGGCCCTCCTTCCAGGAAATTAGAAGGAGTAAATATTATTAATATATTATTATTATTATTAGAATTAAATGCCCAGGGCCCTCCTTCCAGGAAATTAGAAGGAGTAAATATTATTAATATATTATTATTAGAATTAAATGCCCAGGGCCCTTCTTCCAGGAAATTAGAAGGAGTAAATATTATTAATATATTGTTATTATTATTAGAATTGAATGCCCAGGCCCTCCTTCCAGGAAATTAGAAGGAGTAAATATTATTAATTTATTATTATTATTATTATTATTATTAGAATTAAATGCCCAGGGCCCTTCTTCCAGGAAATTAGAAGGAGTAAATATTATTAATATAATATTATTATTATTAGAATTAAATGCCCAGGGCCCTCCTTCCAGGAAATTAGAAGGAGTAAATATTATTAATATATTTATTATTAATTATAAAATAGTTGCCTACCTTCTCCAGAGCTCTTCTCACTGCCGCTTCCCCCCATTCAGTTTCCCATAGCTCTCTAGGAGGTTTGAACTCTATGGCTTTTCCTTGATTCTGCACTTTTCCTGCTCCTCTCCGGGCTGTTTTCAACCCCTTCTGCCATTTTTCACCCTTCCTCATGTCCTTCTCGCCTGTCCCCCTATCTAGACTCCTTTCCCTGCAGTTTAAACCGCTTTTTTCCTGAGTCCTCCAGCTGCTCTAGGACTCCCGCTCTGGATCTCTCTATGGTCCGGCTCCTTTTTCACTTCCTGGAGGAAAGGCCTTTCAGTTAAAGTAGGCCTCGAGCATGGAAAGGCCCCATCTGACTGTGAGTAATGTCTGAGAAGCTATTTTGGAGGGGATAATAGGGAGCCTTCCGAAATATTTACAAATGTAACGAAAATTTGGGCCCAGGGAGTGCGAAAAAGAAAGTCCACTTCCGGGATTGCGGCAGCGATGCGTATAAACTTGAAAGTCCCATACATACGAATCCCTTCCGATTTCTTTCAATTTTCATAACTTTTTTCTCATGCCTACAGCTTACCCCATATGTACCCAATAGATCACTGCGTTCAGAGGACCACAACCTTCTTGAGATCCCTGATGTGAAATTATGTAGGTTGGCTAGCCCTCGGCAGAGGGCGTTTTCAGCAACCGCACCAACACTGTGGAATACCCTGCCAGCAGAAACGCGGGCCCTGCACGATCTGTTGGCCTTCCGCAGGGCCTGCAAGTCCTGGCTATTCCGGCAGGCATTCGGTGACTGACTAACACTCTGCAAGAACAAGCCCGCCTCTGATTGCTTGCCGCGCTGCAAATTGGCACCCCGTTTTGATGCCTCATGATGTATTTTATTGTTAGGAATATTTTAATGTTTGCTAGGATGTTTTTAATGATGTTGGGACGTTGTGTGATTGTGTGTTTTTACCTATATAAACCGCTATGAGCTTCGGAAGATGCGGTCTATTAAATTTGAACTATAAATAAATAAATAAATACTTGGTACAGCAAGGAGATTTTGTTCCTCAGAACATAAGGATCTGGTGGGACAGTATGGGATTATAAGGGTGTAATCTGCATATTTTAAATTATTGATTTTTCTTTCCCCTTTTTATTCATCTTCTTCTCCCACACCTAGTTCTATTTTCTATAGAATACGTTCTACCTTTAAATTAAACAGATGGGGTAATAAAATGAACCATTTTAGGCCCCTTGCCAAATGTAAGCCATTCTGTTTCTCCATGTTCTTCCCTAGTAGTGTTCTCTTGTCCAAAGTATAAGTTATACATTAGGACAATCGAATGTGGTACACCTATTTGTTTTACAGGAGTCCCTGATTTTATAATGTGCATGGGCAAAGGTTTGTGAACATGATTTGCTTTCCATAGAAGATTAGTGCAATAGTCACTATGCTTTCCCAAAGCTTGGAGATAGAAAAAATGTTCTGAGTGTTTCCATCCTTTAGACCAGTGGTTCCCAAAGTGGGCGGTACCACCCCCTGGTGGGTGGTGGGGCAATCTAGGGAGGCACTGGAAGGTCTAGGAGAATTTGGGGGGCGCTGAACCCCTGTAAGGGGGTGGTGGGGGCGGTAGCATGAGCCAGGTGACAGGCTACCATCCATATCTGTGTGTGTCTCTCTATCTTCTTCCCTCCTCCTGCTCCTTCCTCCTCCTCTCGCCAAGCAAGGGATAATAATAATAATACCTTTGGGGTTCCCTTCCAACTGGTTGAGTCTTATAACAATAATAATAATGTCTTTCAACATATTTAGTGGAACATAGATTCAGTGCGGTAACCAATTTATTAACAAAAAAGAAACTGATTGCAAAATAGTCAATCGCGATGATTTGAGATTACTGCTGACGAAAATAGAGCCGAGGATTACTAGATTGGTAGCAGCATACCAGGTTCATCCTTCTAAGTTCAATAAATAGTTTCATAATTTCAAACTTCAATGTTTCTAATTTACAACTTTCTTTATTATATTTTACAAACAAAGGAAGAAATATTAATACGTATATCTTTCTGTTTAATTGCTATTAAAAATTTAAAAATAATTTCTAGGGTGGTGAGTAAATTTTATTCTGGAAAGGGGATGGTTGGCCAAAATGTTTGGGAACCACTGCTTTGACCATTGCTTTATTTTTGATATTTGGTGGCAGATTTTTGTTAGAATTCAAATGAATTCTGTCTCTATAACAGTTCTATTGGGGTGCCATCTATTCCAAGGGCTTTGACAGCAGTTTCCACTTCACTTGCTACCTTCTAATTTTATAAAGGCAATGCCTAATTCTAAGGTCAGCCCTGTGACTGGATCTACACTACCCTATATTTCAGGATCAGATCCCATATAATCGTATCTCAGATTATCTGGCAGTGTAGACCCATATGATTAATTCAAAGGAGATAATCTGGGATCAGCTCCTGGGATATAGGGCAATGTAGATCCAGCCTTTGATTGAGAGACAAATTCCTAGTCCAATGCTATATGGAGTTTTTTATTCATAAAAAATATAAACTTTTTGGTTGAGATATCACAATCAGCAACCTTCTGCTGCTGAAGATTTCCTTCTTCCTTTAATACTTAGATATGTCGTTATGTTTCTATGCTGGGGGATTTTCTCAGTTAAAATTTCCTATTATCATCATCATCTGCTGCAAGTGTGGAGGGGAGAAATCAAAACTGTATTAACATTACAGCACATAGTAGGGTGGACAACAGTGGTCCTCCACATGTTGGTGAACTCCAACCCAAGGTATTACAGTAAAAACATCTGGAGGGACATGGTTACACATGTTTGGCTGAAATCTTACAAAGGGTGGAAATTAACATAGTGGGGTGCCTTTAGGCAACCCTTCTACACTGAATGCAAAGTGCCATTCCACACCTGTGGACAATCAAAGCTTCCTTGAATGTGCTCCTCATCGGCAATTTTGGACATTTTCTGCTCTTGACAAAACACTAATCTCATTTACTATTCTACCTTGGGCAGCCATATATTTTGCACTGGGGTTGATAATGTGTCTCTAAACTTTGAATTCAGCTTCTGAGAAAGCTCTATCTGCATTAGCTATGATCCTTTGTTATGCAGAAAGTGACAAAGCTACTGCTTTGGAATAAAGGTATTTGTGTATTTGTCTAGTCAGTATCTGCACACATTTTTTAAATTAGAGATGGATTAATCATTCTATGGGGGCAGCTTCCATTCTTCATGTTCACTCCTCCTAGAAGTGAAAATCACAACTCGGCTATGTGCAGTTGTAAAACGTTTATTTGGCATGGTTGTGTAGAAACGTACCAAATTTCCCACTCATGGGGGTCTCCAGTTACCCCCCCCCCCGCTCCCTCCTGACTCACTTACATGTCTGATGGTGATTTCACCCCCAGCTGTCTTGCTGCTCAGAAAGAGCCAACATTTTCTTACAAAAATTTAAAGCCTAGAGGTCTGCCTTAGTGTATGTAACCTATAAGGCAACTCAACCTGCAGCCCTGTTAGTCTAGATGCAGTAATTGCTTTTGCAGGCTGAATAAACAATTACATTACAAACGTTCAAGGAGCAGAATTGTTTTAGCCCCACAGCAACTATTGATCTGAATGAGAGTTTTATGATGAACGCCTTCCATCTCTTCTTAGGCCATGTAGGAAAGTTTGTAATATTGTCTGTTCCTCATTGTTTCCACATTTGCATATAATCAGAATAATTAAAGTCAAAGTTATGACACCTGGGAATGAATGCCATTGAACTCAGTAAGGCTTACTTTTGAATACGCAGATACTGTATTCAGGGATTATCCATTTCTTTTGTATAAGAACTTTGAAAAAAATCTGCAAATTTCTACATAAACTAATTGAAAGGAACTTGTTAATATATCAATTCGTAGCCTGTATTAACTGCAGCATCCAAGAAGAGTGCAGGGCAGAGTTTAAAACACCCTTACAACTCAGGACAGCTCAACTTGAACTTGAAATCGACTTGAAAGATTTCTTTGCTGCCACCACAGTCACAAAATAGGCTTTTTCATGGACTAGCTAGTGTTCAGTTGGGTGCATTTTGAATATTATGTCATCAATGCTCTAGTCTCTGACCCACATTTTCATCATTGTCAGCTCTTTAGTAAGCCAGGGAGCTCACTTGGATCTACCTCATAGGAGGGGGCACTTAGGAGTGATTGTGTTGACAGTTGTAGTGTCCCTGTTCCAGAGACCAGCCAGAGCTTTGACCTACTAAAGCAAGAGGAAATTTTCCAAGTGCCATCAAGAAATCTATATTCATAAGCTTCCCTATCCACAGATTGGTTCTGAGTTCCAATGAGTCTAAACCCCACCTTGTGTATTCACCACAAGGCAACTATGAAAAGTTCTTCCACACCCAAAACACTGTGTTTTCATTAATTTAAAATGTATAATGCCTTGCCAAGCAATATATAAATGCATAAAATGTAATGGAGAATTTCCCTTCTACAAAATAGTGTGAAGGCCAAGATGTAGAAAACTTGAGAGGTCTCACAACTATTCATCTATTCTTTGTGATTTTTTTCTACTAATAGCTGTTAGGTGATGGCTTTATGTAACTTTCATATTCAGGCAGTGTCCTATTCAATACTATGTTCTGAAGGCCAATTTGAAGAATCAGGGCTAGCCCTACTGTTAGGCAGAATGTGGCAACCACCTCAAACGTTAGATGTTTAAAGTTAGGAAGTAGATCTGGTATGAATCTCTAAGGTAACCTGTGCACTTTAGTCTGGTAAAGGATGTTATCCCATTATAAGGATTGAAATTGAATTCAACGACTAGTCCTGTGGTCATCTGTAGATTTCAACAGAGGGTATCCATCTTGCCATTTGTCTCAGGCAGCAATATACATTGCCATGGGAAGGTCATTTCCTTATGAGTTTCTTGGGAGAAGCCATTGTTAGAAGCCTTAAATTTGAGCCATCCAGCAGCTGATCATCTCATCTCTTCTCACATTCTGAAATTGCTGCTCTATACTGAAAGCTCTAGTAACTTATGAAAACATACAGAGCCCTATGACATAAGGTGCTGCTTGTGATGGGGACTTATAGGGATTTGTTTTTCCTTCTCTAACACAAAGGTAGAAGATTTGTAACCTTTCAGATACTGTTGTACAGCAACCACATCAGCTTTAACCAGCATAACTAATGAAGTAGTATTGTGGAAGGTGCAGCCAATCATCATGGCAATTCACACATTCCTCATTTATCTCCTCAGGGCTGTATGATCTAAGGACACTGGGGGGTTTTTTTCTTCAGTGGGCCAGGATAGGAACTCTTATTCCCATGGTTATTAGGATATTCTGAAAGTTATTCCAGACCCCAAACATCTAAAATCATATACATGTTGTGTTGTTACAGCTTGCTCCTACCCAACCGTTTGCCAACAGTTAAAATATGATGTATAGCTTGCTAAAATTGCTCCAGAGAGGAATGGATTGCTCCCGTTTTTCAGATCAGCAAAAAAACACCTCCTTTGCACAGACACATTTTTCAAAAAATCCAAGATTCTTCCTCCATTCCTGTCTTGTAAAACAGCTGTCTTTAAATAGAAGCATCTCTGCAAGCAATGTATTAACTTCTAGCACATTTGAAATTTGGCATGGATATGCTAGATATTTAGCCTCTGATGAGCTCGCAGGACATCAAAACAGGGCTGAATTCTTTCATGAGAATGAGATTTTTCATGAGTTTTCTTTCCAGACTTCCTGGTGAATCACAAATGGGAGATCCCAGTATTTCAGAACATCCACTTCTTGTTCTGACGGAACCCAAAAGGCAGGAATATACAAACTGGGGGTGAGAAGAGGAGACAGGAATAATTTAAGCAGTGACTTCAGACAGTCACATAAATATTTGTTGAGATTTCTTTGGCCTTTTGATACTTATCCATATGGCTACTGGCAGTCTGAGGTCCGAGCAGGGGATAAAGGAGAATGTCTCATCCCACAGTGGTGAGATGAAGTAGCCCCAAAGAATAGATTGGGTCAGTAGTGGATTAATGACATGTAAATTGTTTTCATGGCCAACAAGTTCCGTATCACAGGAACTTGCTTTTCAAGATGTCTTACATTCTTAATTAACAAGGAGTGTGTTAGATTTTAGAGTACCATTGAAGGCTGCTTTGATGCATACCAGAAATAGCCAACTGCCTATTGTTATTCTTGGCTTGCAACTTCCATGATCCATTAACATTAGATGTGTGCTCATCTTGACTGCCAAACGCCCCAGCATTTTGAGACAGTTGTATCTGAATGTATCGAAAGGGGTTTTTTTATTTTAAAAAAAGATCCAAATCTCCTGTTCAAAGGCTCTCTCCAATGAATTTCTGAGATGAGTTGCAACCAGTGATAAAATCCCTGATCTATCTCCATTGTCTCGGTTCTTCTCTTACTTCTGGATAGTCTTTCTGAATATGAGTATTACTTTTGCCATGGAGGTTCTCCTCTTTACTTTTCTGGGAAGGTAAGGAAATGCCAATCACACAACACTCCAAGCAAGAAAGGAAAAGGGTGAACCCCTAGTACATTCTAAGCATGGATGAGCCCTGAATGCATGTGGGAGCATAAACAACTACTACAAGTTGCACAGCCAATAAATGTAATTTCCTTGCACTTACTAGGTCATTGTTCCATCTGGAGGGGCTCTGTGCTAACTGTGGCTGATGAAGGTTGAAATCCAACATCATCTGGAATGCCACATGTTGCCTACTTTGGCATGAACATATTAGTAAATCAAACAGATAAATCCTAAAGAAAGCAGAGAAGGGGGTAGAGAAATCATCCATTTAATTTCCAAATGGGACTTAAGGGAAAACCAACCATCTCAAAAGCTTTATATATTTCATGTGATGAAGTCCCAAGATTTGTATCAGCCATTTTGAAAAGTATTTTAAATTATGTCGAGGTTTGGTCCAACTAGCTCAGAACGTACATCTTTGATAGGTAATGGCTTTCATTTTCATTTTTATTTTCTTCTTTTTTTTGTCCCATCAGGAGTGACTTAAGAAACTGCAAGTTGCTTCTCATGTGGAATAATTAGCCGTCTGCAAGGACGTTGCTCAGGGGAGGCCCAGTTGGTATATCATCCTATGGGAGGCTTCTCTCATGTCCCCCCTCCCCAAATTCAATCCACCAACCTTTCGGTCAGCAGTCTTGCCAGCAGAAGTATTTAACCCATTGTGCCACCGGGGGCTTTTCATGGTCTCAGTCAGACAAAAAGGTCTCAGTCTTACCCATCAATTATCTCTGATTATTTGTCTTAGATGGAAATACTGAAAACTAAACTCAGGATCATAAAGCAAGTGTGGCTACTCATTTGCGGTCCTAGCCTTTTATTTAACCTGTACTTCACAGATTGGAAAGATGTTATTTGTCAGATGTAACAGACATTTGCAGGCAGTCAAGTGAAATAACTGAGAGGAATGACTATGTCTATGACCCTAGAGCAGATGTAAGCCCTCGGCCTGTTTTTTAATTTTTAAAAGCCCTCTGTGTAACGACTCTCCAACACACGGTAAGGATCACGCGTAGATTGAAGCACGGTCCAACACGATTTTATTGCAGGTACGACACATGTGAAGCTAAAGCACCGGCCCGCCACCCAAACACACCTTATATACCCTAAGCGCCCCCCCATTGATTGATTGATTGATTGATTGATTTTAATATTTGTGAGTCGCCCTCCACGTCAGTGCTCCGGGCGACTTACACATAGAACACATAAAAACAGTTCAATAGTTAAGCTAAAAATAAAATAAAATAAAATAAAATAAAAAAAAGAATTTGGTTAAAAGGTCTAATAACTCAGGCTAAGTCTGTAAGGTGACCTTAGCCATAGGCCTTTCGAAAGAGCCAGGTCTTCAATGCGGTCAGGAACTGGGGCATGTCCAGGATAGCTCTCTGCTCCGCCGGCATCGAGTTCCAAAGAACAGGGGCCGCGATGGAGAAGGCTCTTCGTCTTGTGATGTCGAGGCGAGCCTCATTCACACCTGGGATGCGGAGAAGGTCCCTGTTCACTGGACGCGCGGCCTTAAATGGACTGGTTCGAGCAGGCGGTCTTTTAAGTAAGCTGGGCCAGCGCCATGGAGAGCCTTGAAGGTGAGCGACAAGGTCTTATGGATGGCTCTGAGCTCGACTGGCAGCCAGTGCAGGTGCTGCAAAGATGGCGCGATATGGCATCTCAGCGGTGTCCCGGTGAGGAGTCTGGCGGCTGCATTCTGCACTAGCTGGATTTTTGCGAGTGGTTGACTGCGGCAACCCCACGTACAAGGCATTACAGTAGTCCAGCCGTGATGTCACTGTGGCATGGACCACCGTAGCCAGCGCATCTGATGGAAGGTAGGAGCTAGTTGACGTGCCTGACGCAGGTGGAAGAAAGCTCCCTTACTTGTCGCAGCAACCTGGGCCTCTAGCGAGAGTCTTGAGTCCAGAATCACACCGAGACTCTTCACAGACGGGGCCGGGATAAGCGGCTCTCCCTCAAAGAGAGGTAGCGGAATGGGTGGCTCTGGGTGTCCCGGCCATAGAATCTCCGTCTTTGCTGGATTGATCTTGAGTTTGTATGAGCGGAGCCATCTAGTCACTGCTTCTAGTCTTGTCTGAAGTTCTCAGGCACTGATGTTACGCCTGGCTCAAGCTTCAGCAGGAGCTGGGTGTCATCTGCATATTGATAGCACCCAAATCCAAAACTTCTGGCTATGCTTGCCAAGGGTTGGACATAGATGTTAAAAAGCGTTGGTGACAAAATGGCGCCTTGGGGGACTCCGCAGTCCAGGGTGGATTTCTGGACACTTGGCCTCGCCACTCAACACACTGCGAGCGGCCCCGTAGGAAGGAATCGAACCAGGCCAGAGCTGTGCCTTGAATCCCAGAGGCTGAAAGTCGTCGCAACAGCAGGTCATGATCCACCGTGTCGAACGCCGCGGTGAGATCGAGTAGCACCAAGATCGCTGAGCCTCCCTTCTCCAATTGGCGGCGGATGTCGTCCGTAATGGCCACCAAAACGGTCTCAGTTCCGTGTCCGGAGCGGAAACCCGATTGGCAGGGGTCCAGGCTTCCTGAAGTTTCCAGGAATTCCTGTAATTGGATCGCTGCTGCCCGCTCAATCAGTTTCCCGAGGAAGGGTAGGTTTGAGACCGGCCGGTAGTAGCTTGCCGGCGTAGCTGGATCCAGATTCGCCTTTCTTCAGCAGCGGGCGGACTCTAGCTTCCTTCAGAGCGTCGGGAAAAGCTCCCAGCTCCAATGAGTGATTTATCAACCCTGTCAGAGTGGCCGAGAGGCTCCCGAACAGGATTTAATCAGATGGGACGGGCAGGGGTCTGTAGAGCAGGTGGTTGCCCTTGCTGCGGCCAGGATTTGCTGATCTCCTCTGGATTCAGGGCCTTGAACTGGTCGAGTTTCTGGCTGGACGATGGGGCTGGATTCTTTCCCATCCCGCTCCTCTCCTCAGATATAGAGGGTAAATCACGCCTAAGAGCAATTATTTTCTCAGTGAAGAAATCTTGAAAATCTTCCGCTGTAATAGCTGAGTCTTCATTGTCTCTCGGTAGTGAATTGGGCGTAGCCAGGTCTCGAACGATCTTAAAGATCTGTGCCGGGCGCGATCTTGCCGCCGCTATTAGAGAGGAGTTGTAAATCTTCTTGGCCTCTTTGACCGCCCGTTCATATGTCCTGCGCATGTCTCTGAAGGCTGTTCTTGACGTCTGAGTTGGTTTCCGGCGCCACGCGCTCTCCAGCTGCTTCCGCCTTCGCTTCAGCATTCGCAGGTCATCCGTGAACCATGGAGAGTGGACTCTTCGTGGACGGATCAGGCATCTGGGGGCTATTTGATCGATGGCTTTCGACAAAACTGAATTCCATCTGTCCACCCGCTGGTTCAAGGTCCCCCCGGGAACTTCCATCGGCTCAAGGGCTGCTGCAAAACAACTGGGGTCCATACACCTCTTCTGGCGGGCTAGGATGGGTTTTGGCTCTGGCCTTGCTGGTAGAGGAATTCTGATGTCGACCTTCAGAGTAAAATGATCCGACCAGGGAACCTTCATTGTTACTTGCTGCGTAACTCTCAACCCGTACCCGAAGATTTGCCCATGCAATGTCCAAGCAGGGTTGCACCATATCCGGGTGAGTCAGCATATCCCACAGTCCAAAGGGATGTGACCTCATGGGTCCATGAATCAGCGTTATGAGTCCAATTGTCCAATGTCCAGGCTCAGAGGAGTTACCTCACTTCCCTCCGCAGCCCCGCATACACCTGGGAGTTACATCACTCCCATCTGGCTCAGCACAGTCTCTATGTAACTGGAGCCAAGGTCACCAAAGAACTGGGGCAAAGGTCGGTGCAATCTCATGGCAGGCTGGGAACCTGAACTTCCCCCAAGCTCAAGTCTCCCAGTTCTGACATAACGGTCTCCTCCACCACGTCCTCCCCCTGGAAAACAAAACATCATTCAATCCAGAGGAGGAAAGGGCCCCACATACTTCTTCAAGAGACTACAGTGAAACGTGGGGTGAACCTACCCTAAACTCTTGGGCAACAGAAGGGTATACGAGACCTTATTCACCGCTTTCTCAATTCTAAAAGGCCCAATATATTTCGGACGTAACTTCTTAGATGGATACCCCAATTTTAAATTCTGCGTGGATAGCCATACTAAATCTCCTTCGCTATACTCCTCCCCTTCTTGCCTCTTCCGGTCTCCAAACAACTTGTAAGA
>JARBWK010003310.1:0-12709 GCA_030556195.1 Anolis apletophallus | reverse complement strand
GGCCAGGTATGAAGGTAGAAATCCGCACCATGGGCAGCAAGTTGTGAAGTGTGTGCTAGGAATAAGGTTCCCGCTGCCCGACCGCAGGGGGTTGATACAAAGTGGTTGCTGATCCAATAAGGCCAGTGGACACACATGTTAGTACCGATTTTGTTGGGGAGTTCGCTTCAAGCAGAGGATATCGGTATATTTGGACTGTTATAGATATGTTTTCTAAACAGGCTCATTTTATTCCGTTGAGAGGTTGCCATCGGCGAGCGATTAGCTAGGTTGTATGTACAGCATGTTTATAGGTTGCATGGTTGCCCAGAACAGGTGTTGAGTGATAGAGGTGTCCAGTTTACTGGCTCGGTTTTGGGGCAGGTTTTTGGAGGAGCTAGGGGCTCAAAGGAAACTGACGTCTGGTTATCATCCCTGCTGTAATGGGACTGCGGAGAGAGTGCAGAAATCTTTGGGGACCTATTTAAGGATTTTCAGTAATCAGGAACAAAATAATTGGTCCGATCTCCTTCCTTATGCTGAGGTAGCTTACAACAGTTCTATCCATTCTTCTACCGGGGAAATCGTTTTTGAGATTGTTTATGGGCAGAGGTGGCCCCTTTGCCGCAGTTGGTGGAGATAGAGAAGGAGAGAGCAAGGGGGTGGAGAGTGCGAGCTGAAGGAATGTGGAAAGAAGTTACAGAGGCGTTGAGAAAGGCACAGCGCTCCTATAAGCTGTTTGGAGATCTAAGCGGCAAGAAGGAGGGAGTATGCAGAGGGGGATTTGGTGTGGCTGTCCACAGAGAATTTAAAGCTAGGATACAAGTCAAAAAAAATTAAGTCCGAATTCATAGGGCCTTTTAAGGTTGACAGAGTTGTGAATAAAGTATCATATACCCTCCTGTTGCCCAAGAGTTTAGGGAAAGTGCACCCAACTTTTCATTGCAGTTTTCTAAAGAAATATGTGAACCCGTTTCCTCCACGGGATTGAGTGATGTTTTGTTTCCCTCAGGGGGAGGAGGACGAGGTGTAGGAGACCATTATGTCAGGTATGGGGAACCTGAGCTTTGAGGGAGATCATGTTCCCAACCTGTCATGAGGCTGTGCGAGCGACCTTTGGCCCAGTTCCTGGGTGACCTTGGCCATGTGTGCTTGGAATTGCTGAATCAGCCTGGGAGTGGAGCAACTTCCAGGTGCCAGAGAGGGGAAGTGAGGTAACTCCTCCTGGCATGGACATTGGACATTTGGACTCGTGACGTCACTCATGTGACCCTGGGTCATGCCCTATGGACTACTGGGATTGCTGATTCATCGGAGCATGATGACACCCTGCTTGGACATTGCATTGTGTAGGGAGGGGCTACCGGGGTATATAAGGTGTGTTTGGGTGGCGGGTCGGCGCTTTAGCTCACAGGTGGTGTACCTTCAATAAAATCGTGTTGGACCAGAACGACGTCTAAGTGTGATCCCTACCGAGAATTGAGGAGTCATTACATTGCAAGGTGTGAGACACAGAAAACTGATTATACCTGGAACTGTCATATTTGATGTATTTACATTCTCTGAGTAAATCTGCTGCCTCTTTCTTTTGGATATCTAAACTATATTTCTAAATGCTAAATGATTGAAGGAAAGATTCATGGGAGAGAGAGCACTGTCTTTGTTCCCAATCTCTATACCTGGAAATGAAACCTTGCAAAACCACTCCATCTCTTTGTCTTACCAAGGAAGACTAGAAAGGGAAAGAGTTGAATTAAATTATATTCACAAATAGTTTCTCTGTGTGACTAAAACATATACATTATGGAGAAGATAATAAAGAAATTGCATGGCATTTGTAAGAAAGACAAGTTTGCTCTTCTTGATAAGAAAGGTGGTTTCCAACTAGATTTTGTTTAGATTTTAAAGGGAAATTAGGTGCTGTTGATGTCTTTATTGTGCTTAGGGAAGGCCACAACTTAGCCTCACTTTTTAAAATTCTAAGCTTTTATATAGCTCTCTTCCCCAGTGATCTGAAAACATTATTTCAGAAAGCAAGCAGAACCAAGGATTAGTCATTATGCAGGCTGTATTGCAGTCAGAAAGCTCACCTGTGGGCCATAATACCTTTAATAATATAAAGATTTAGTTCATTGTGTTTCCAGACAGATATTTTATCTTGAGCATTTTTGCAGCCTATTTTGAGACTAACCAATGATAACAATTCCTCCCAGGAATTCACAAAACTGATAAATGTTTTAAGGTGCCCAGATGGTTTCCCATAACCTACTGCTGCCCCATCAGTATTTGGCTTGACTTTTGAAGATCATGGATAGTACAAGACCCCTGATTGAAATTCAGTCCCACCATTTCAGTGCTTGGGCAACTGTTCATCAGCAGTGTTTCCCAACGGTGTGCTGCGGCACACTAGTGCCGTGAGCGATCATCAGGTGTGCCGTGGGAAATTGGAACCTCAATACCCTTTCTTCCCTTCTGCCGAACACTTTTCTTCTCACTCGGGCTCCCTTCTTCCTAGCCTCTCTAATCACTTTGTCGCTTTGCTCATGCTGCCTTCTGCCGCCATTTTGATCCAAGGGAGCAGCATGAGCGTGTTCAGGAGGAGGGAGGGAGGAAGACGTGGCCGTCCGCGCTACTGCGCAGACTTGCCCCACATCTTCCTCCCTCCCTCCCTCCCGAACATGCTCACGCTGCCCTCGGATCAAAATGGCGGCAGAAGCGACAACATGAGCAAAGCGAGGCAAAGCAAGCAGAGCGAGGCTGGGAAGAAGGGAGCCCGAGGAAAAAAAAAAGTGTTTGGCAGGAGGGGGAAGAAAGGTCTCTGTTGAAAGCTGGCATGGGCAAACTTGGACCTTCCAGGTGTTTTGGACTCCAACTCCCATCATTCCTAGCAGCCTCAGGCCCTTTTCCTTTTCCCTCCTCAGCCACTTAAGCAGTGCTCTCTGGATATAGGTGAACTACAACTTCAAAACTCAAGGTCAATGCCCACCAAACTCTTATAGTATTTTCTCTTGGTTATGGGAGTTCTGTGTGGGAAGTTTGATTCCATTCCATCATTGGTGGAGTTCAGAATACTCTTTGATTGCGGGTGAACTATAACTCCCAGCAACTACAACTCCCAAATGACAAAATCAATTTTTTGACTGATGGTCCCTCCTTGGGTAGTATTAGTATGTTTTGTGGACAAATTTGGCAGCAATTTGTCCAGTGGTTTTGATTTATGTTAATCCCACAAAATGAACATTACATATACTATATATATATATATATATAGAGAGAGAGAGAGAGAGAGAGAGAGGGAGAGAGAGCACAACAGCGCAGACAGAAAAGCAAACATCACAGGGAAGCATGTCTGTGTAGGAGGGTGAACATTAGGAAGAACTTCCTGTGAGAGCTGTTCAGCAGTGGAACTCTCTGCCTCAGAGTGTTCTTCCGTCTGGCTGCTCTCTTCCAGCTGACTTCCCTGAGAACCGGGCACGTTTTTGTGTTTATGTTTACCAACTATTACTACATTTGGCATTGGGCTGAAAAGGGCATGACTTTAAAAGGAGCAAGAGGAACTCATTGAACTGAAACAAGATCGTAGTTTAAAGCTAAAATTTGCTGATCTTCCTTTGGATAGTTTTTGGTTATCTGTTGCCAGTGAGTTCCCATTCTGGCCAACAAAGCTATTTCTGACATTGCTCCCGTTTTCAACCACATATCTGTGTGAGATGAGCTTCTCTAGCTTGACTGCGATAAAAACTAAACACACAGAGAGACTGACAGCTGTTGAGCAAGACCTTCGTGTGCGTCTTTCTGCCATTCCTGCCAGGATATCTATGTTGTGTTCATCGAAACAGGCCCAGGTTTCACAATGAGTGTATAAATACATTTAAAAACATATTAACTATATGTATTACTGTGTTAGAGTGTCATTTTGTGTCATTTTGAAAATCCTTCAACCACTACAAAAAATAGACATCTTGTTTGCAGGATTTTGCCCCAGGATTTGTAAATGTAAAACTGTGCCGCAGCTCAAAAAAAGGCTGAAAAGCACTGAGCTAAGGAATATCCCACTCCACAGAAATAGTAAGGTACTTTGTGGAATTTATCACACGAGGCACGGAAATTGCAATTATAGCACGAAAACATTGTCTTTGCCTTGGATTTATAACATGATGTCACTACTTTTTCATCACTCTCTGAAGTGTTTTGTTTTATTTATTTATTTATTTATTTATTTATTTTTACGACGTTTATTTAAAAATACAAATCATCCGCAAATGATCTCCTTTTATAAAACAAAGAAAAAAACCCACAAAAAACAAACCAAAAAACAACCTTCCAATGACCTCTCAATGTGATTAATCTGATGCAAATATGCTGTTGTTCTGCTGTAACCATGATTGCTTGTCTAAAAGACTATCATTTGTAGATTCCGCATTTTGACAATCAGGTGGTTAGTGGTGCCTATTTCGCCTAGAACTCATCCACAATTAGAAGTCCTTTGCTTAAAACACGCCTCGTGTCGCCTTTGGGTTGAGAGAGGCGGTCTAGAAGCAAAGTAAATAAATAAACAAACAAACAAATAATAAATAAAAATAAAAAGCTACTGTTTATTAATAGAAATACCCTGGGATAGGAAGGCATAACTATTGGGAGAGAATGAAACAAGAACAATCCCCTTCAAATAAGAACCTTATCCTCAAATTAAATTTTCCTTCAGTCACCATATTTCTTGCATTGAGTAACTCAAAATTGTTGTGGAGCATTTCAAAATACAGTTGAGGCATCCAAAAAAAGTAGGCTAAGTTATCGAAAGGGTGCAAATACAGAAAATAGAAGAACTGAAGAATTTTCACTCACTGCAATATGTGGAATTTGGAGAATGTAGAGACACCTTTGTTTGAGGGTCAATGTCCACATTTTGCTACCCTCCATTACACCCCTGAACATGGGGAACTATAGGTTAACTATCTAAGTTGGAGGAACAAGAGGTCCTAATTGTCAGATTATTGCATTTTGAATAGCAATTCATGAGTCAGCACAAGATATATTTTTCGCAGTTTGAGATGACCTGCAGTGTGACATGTTTGACACCAGATGGCGCTGTCTCAAGACTGCTAAATGGAACCTTGAGGAATGTCAGTTACAAAGTGACAGTTGGGATTTGTCAGTTGGGATTTAATATCTGTGAGAAAGGATGTTTAGAAAGGTAGCTGTGATGGCTGTTGTTTTTCGATGTTTTGCCAGTTATTGTTAAATACAATTCAATACAAAGTTATATATTTACCTTGTGAATTGAATGAGAGTTTCATTATTCACTCGAACAGAGACTGGAGTTTTTGGGCCGATGGGGAATTAAACTTCTATATTTCTGTTGCCTATCTGCTGTGACATAAATACTGAATGCCAAAGAGGTTATGGGCCCAGATCCCAGAACACAGAACACAGAATCCAGAATTGCAGAGGCACAGAGATACTACATAACCCATAATTCATAGAAAAAGTTTTTGAATAACACTGCAAATTGCAGCAGAAGTCGCTGTTTACCTCAGTGTTAGAGAAAAAACTGAAGTGAATTTTTGCCAGGAGCATCTGTAGTGTGAAGAAAGATGGCATTATTTGGAGCACAGCATCATTTAGAAAAACTCAGAGGCAGCTCAAATTATTTAATATGGGCTACCAAAGTGCGAGCAGTTTTGGCAAAGGAGGAGCTGTTATCCTGCTTAACACATCGACCTATTTCTGATGCAGAAAGGTTGAAAGATGGCAAGGCAAGGGCTACCATCATCCTGTCAGTTGACGATAGGCACCTCACATATTTAGCTCTGGAAGAAACAGCCGCTGACTGTTGGAAAAGGCTTGAAAAGCTGTATCAGCAGGCTACTGGAGGCTCAAAAGTTTTATTGAGCAGAGAACTGTTTTCACTGAAGCTTCTGTCAATGGAAGATTGTGCCAGAGAGACTCATTTGAGTAAAATGCTGAGCCTATTTAATGATTTAGCAGCAAGGGGCACCAATTTTACAGAAGATCAGAGAGGCTTAATTCTACTAAGCAGTTTGGGGCAGAGCTACAACTCATTCATTGACTCCATGCAATCTGTGAAAGAAGAGGACATCAACTTCGACTTAGTTTCGACTAGATTGGAGAACTGGGCTTGTTACAGAAGAAATGCCCAGCAACTTTCAACGGAGAAGACGGTCAACAAAGGCTTCAATATGAAGAGGAAAGAGACAATCCAGTGTGACATCATCTGTTACATTTGTAATAAAAGAGGACACAAAGCTAGACAATGTCATCAGAACAAGTTTAAGAAGAGTGAATCAGCACAGAGCAAGAAAGAACAGATCAACAATTCAAGAAAAGACTCTGATTCAGGCTGTCTGTTGATGAGTTTACAATGTAACAATGATTTTATTCCTCAGGTACCCTGGATTATTGACTCTGGGAGTGCAAAGAGTTTTGTTAAGGATAGTAAATTGTTAGCAGAGAAGGAACCTTTATCTGGTTCTATGCAAAGTTGTGTGAGTCTAGCCAATGGTCAAAGGTGCAAGGTTTTAACAAAGGAGAAGTTGAAATTGGTCAACTTAGTCTAAAGTTAGACAATGTTTATTTAGTTCCTGAGCTAGAACACAATGTTCTAGGGGTGAAACAACTTGCAGACCATGGTTTATCCATTGTGTTTGAAGGGGAGTTATGTAAAATGAGTAATAAAAATACAGGTATGTATAAGGAAGTAAAATTTCAAAATGGTTTCTATAGAATGAATGCTAGTAATAAAATGTCTACAAATAGTATTCAGAGTTTGAAGGGAAACCTCTGCATGGTGACAGATGTCTGCACATGCTACACAGGAAGTTTGGCCACATGAACTATAATATGATTAGAAAGACTGCACAGCTAGTAGGCATTCAAATACCAGAATGCAGAAATTATTTAGAGTGTGCTGTCTGTAACAAAACAAAGTTAAAGGCTTATCCTGTTGCCAAAAGGAGTGATAGAGTAACAACTAAGTTACAGTTAGTGCACATGGATCTAGCTGGACCTTTTCCAAAGAGTATTGAGGGAATGTATTTCTACTAGTAATAGTAGATGATAGGTCTCGATTTGGCTTCGTTTACCCTCTGAAAGGTAAATTTCAGGTGTATGAAAAATTTATTGAATGGTACAATTTTGTGAAGAACCAATTCCTGATTTGACTGTTAAACAAGTTCAATCTGATAGAGGAGGTGAATTTGTGAATGAAAGACTTAAGAATTTTTTTAAGGATAAAGGAATTTGGCATAGGAAAACAAATCCGTGTGTATCAAAAGAAAATGGAATTATGGAGCGTCGCTTAGGTGTAATTCAAACCATGGTAAAATCAATGCTTGAGGATGCACAAATGTCCAAAGGTTTTTGGGCAGAAGCAGCTAACACTGCCAATTACGTGCTGAATAGGTTATGGACCTCAAGTGTAAATGAAATCCCATTCTATTTGTTTTATGGAAGACATCCAAAGGTGGATCATTTTCAAGTATTTGGTGCGCATGCAAATGTCTTAATTCCTATACAGCAAAGAGACAAAAGAGATCAGCATTGGGTAAAGATGCAATTTATTGGATATGAAGGTGGAACGGAAGGCTATAGATTCTGGAATGGCTCTTCTCCAGGGAAGAAGATCACAGTCTCCAGATCTGTAAAGTTCGAAAATAATACTCATTGGGATAGAATTCATGCGAACACTGAAGTGTTCATAACCCCAAGTGTTTCTAGAGTAAAGAATGAATCTGAAGTTGTAGAGGTATTAGATGAGGCAAATGTGGAAGAAAGCAAGGAACAATCTGAAGAAAGTAATTTTCATGATTTTTGCGCCACAAACTCTGACTTAGTGTCCAAATCTGTAACAGAGGTTGATGGACATTGTCAAGAGGAGATTAGGGATGTGGAGGAGACTAAGGATGAGATTCCTAGGAGATCCACACGTATCACTAAAGGAATTCCTCCAGCCAAGTACCAAGTCACGCAAATAGGAAGTATAGAGTGGAAAGATCCTAATTCTTACGCTGAAGCATTGCATAGACCGAAAAATGAACGTGATTGTTGGGTAAAGCAATGAAGAAGGAATTTGATTCACTTCATTCCTTAAATGTTTTAGAACAAGCAGATGTAACCAAAGATGTAAAGGTAATTGGTTGCAAGTGGGTATTTAAAAGGAAAACACAAGAATATGGCTGATATGTTTACAAAAGCATTGACTAATTGTAAATTAAATGTATTTTTGTAAGAAGATATTGTTATTATAAGTAATGTGTGTACTTGTGTTGCTCATGAAGGAGGAGTGTCAGATTATTGCATTTTTAATAGCAATTCATGAGTCAGCACAAGATATATTTTCGCAGTTTGAGATGACCTGCAGTGTGACATGTTTGACACCAGATGGCGCTGTCTCAAGACTGCTAAATGGAACCTTGAGGAATGTCAGTTACAAAGTGACAGTTGGGATTTGTCAGTTGGGATTTAATATCTGTGAGGAAAGGATGTTTAGAAAGGTAGCTGTGATGGCTGTTGTTTTTCGATGTTTTGCCAGTTATTGTTAAATACAATTCAATACAAAGTTATATATTTACCTTGTGAATTGAATGAGAGTTTCATTATTCACTCGAACAGAGACTGGAGTTTTTGGGCCGATGGGGAATTAAACTTCTATATTTCTGTTGCCTATCCGCTGTGACATAAATACTCAACGCCGAAGACTAATTTGCTCTTTTATCCTGGAACAAAGCCAAGATATTGATTCTCTGTATGGCAAGGGGTTGGCCTAGATCAGTGATAGGCAACCTTTTTTGAGAATGGTGTCAAAATTTTGCCAAAAACGGGCATAATTCGGGTGGTGTGTCACTTCAAGAAAAACACCCATAATTTTGCAATATTTAGTTTAAATAACCAAAAATATATAATTGTAATATATAACTATATTTAGTAAACCAAAACTAATTATATAACTTACCTACTTAGTGACTTCTTTGTTCATCCGTCAGTTGGTTTCTTTGTTGGTCTTGATATTATTTAACTTGTGTGGGGGTGCCGTGAACTAAGATAACTGGAGGAGGGGGAATTCTTTAACTAACCTGCCTATTAGTGACTTTTTTGTTGCTGAATTTCATTGGCTAAATCTTCAATTGAAGGTTGGTATTTTGTACATTTCAAGCCCAAGCAAGCACTACTAATTTCATCTGTCAGTCGGTTCTTTTTTTGTTGGTTTTGATATTCTTTAACGTTGAGAATATCTATGTACAAGCAGTACATTGCTATTTTTTCAGGGTGCTAAAAGTGTCTGGTAATCAGTTCCAGGCACTCCAAATTTCCTGTTCGTAGTAGCACTCCTTTTTGATTCACACTCGCGCACTTGCAAGTTGGAATCCCGCCACTGCCCTTACAGGGCTTCAGTGCCCCCAAATTCTCCTGAGCCTCCCACTGCCTCATGTTGTGGTGACCCCATCCATATTCTCGTTACTTCATAAATAATTTTGCTATGCTTATAAATTCTAATGCAACATAGAATATGCAGGATGAATTTTCATTGTTACAAAATTGAACACAATTAAAGCATAGTGATTAATAACAAAAACAATATGTTTGGGGGGAGTATGGCTAACGGATGATGGATTTGCAGTACCTTTCGACCAATTCGGCTCTGACTTCCACAGCCGAGACATGAATGTCAGACCTGATGAAATTTGACACAAATACTCAATATACCCAAAGTTGAACACTGATGGATTGTGGGGGATTGATTTTGTCATTTAGGAGTTGTGAAGCTGCTGGGATTTATAGTTCACCTATAATCAAAAAGCATTTTTGAAATTCCAAGAGCAATGGCATTGCACTAAACTTTGAGCAATAGAGAATACTGAACCTTGAAATTGGAGCTGCTTGCATTTTCCGTCATGCCACGGCCATCTCCCAGGAGGTGCCTGCAAATGCCGCAGCTGAAACTCAGGCGTTTGCAGACGTGGAGGCTCTTCTCGGACCAATTGGCAGGCACACACTGCAAGCGCATGACTGCCTCAGCCTGCCAGTTGGAATCCCTGGTCAGATGCTTTGCCCTGGAACACCCAGCACGCGCCGCCTTCCTCTCCTCAACTCCCCGCCCATACCCAGTCCCATCGCTCCCTTCCTTCCAAGGGACCCGTTGACTGAAAAGCGCGAGATTCGATCGCCGCGGAGCTGGAGAGAGGAAGGTGCGTGTTATGAAGCGGTTTAGCCGCCGCATGGGGTTCCAACTGGCAGGTGCACACTCCGCGCTTACAGAATTGGAATCCCGCTACCTGTCACACCCCAGAGTTCCCCTGGCCCTCAGCAAGAGCACGCCATGTTAAATCCCAAGTGTCAAAGGCCAACAAGCCTCCAAAGTCAGAAACTGCAGAGCTCTGCAGTTCATGCTTATTCAGGACACAGCCTACCAGGTTCATCTCGGCCGGTAAACCAGCCAAGGAAGAGCAGAGAAATGGGACGATCCCCCATTCATAGGTGCCAGAGTTAATTGGGCTTATATTCCGATCCATGTGAAAGGCTGAGAAAGACCAGATGGAGGCTGTTTTGAGCCGGTCCAAAGCCTTTGATGCGATCGTAACATCAAAGCCTTTGAGACCTAAAGTTGAGGAGCTGAGGAGCTGGTTGATCCATGAACTGGCTATAATGTTACAATTAGGAGATCTTCAACAAAGATAAAATCCTAGGATTGAAAAGAAACAACAATTTTGGGATAGAATCTACTGAAGAAGTAAAAAAATAACCTCACTCTATGCAAAATTTTAGAAATCAAATCAGAACAGGAGGTGATTAAAACGTATGGTGCGGTGGGCACAGGACCTGGGTCCGAGGTTCCCTTGGCTCTCTGGGAAGGTGTGAAAGTTCACTGGGGTACACTAACTTATGAGTTAAAAAGAAAATAACATCAAAATATTCCATAGGTGGTACCTACCCTCAAAATTCCTTTTATAATAAAAACTACAGCCAAAATGCTGGAAATGCAAGACAGAGGTGGGAACCCTTATGCACTTATGGTGGTGTAGCAGTATCTGGAGTCCCAGAACTCCCAAGGCAATACCTTTGTCTTAAGCTGCCGTCTAGCGAGCACAAGGACGGAAAGAGCGAAATTTTACTGCGATTCAGGAAACCAGCTTTATTTGCATGACATCAGCTGATGGGTCTGCCCCGTCTGGAAACGCAGCCGCTGGAGACAGAACCCGATCTTTCCAGTGGACAGGTTTTATACAAACAATGGAGTCAACATTTAGTCCTCCCTTCTTCATGCATTGTTACTGGCTAGCATTCATGAACCCATATTACTCTACCCAATTAAAACAAAGCATTTCTTAGCATCTCACTCCTATTTGCTAACAAACGCTGCTACATTAATTTTTATTTCCATTGTATGTTATCGGCTCTATGCAGCCTGTTCTTAAATCGTTACATTTTTCTACAGCTTCTCACTGTTGCCTGCCAAGAGAAAAGCCTCATTGCCATGCACGTTCCCTAGCCCATTCACAAACTTTGTAAACAAACCCGATGGTGAGAGCTAGCCAATCACGACTGTTTATCTTTCTAGAAGCACATGGTGTTCTCTGGCTAATCGCAGCCTGTGCTTATGTGGACCAATAGTAGCTATATTATTGTGAGCCAATCACAATTGTCTATTCTCAGACTGCTGTTGGCAAGCTGACTCTGTTATCCTAATTCTATGCCTGTTCTAAGCAGCACTTTCTCCTGGCGTTTCTTCTGTTAAAGCATCAATTTCTCCTTTAGTGGAACTGTAGAAAAGTCAAAATATTTTGGTCCCTATTGTATAAAGTTATGACAAATATGTTAGAGATCAAGATCCCATTAAAACCTGAATACTTCCCGCTGGGTTTATTGGACTTTGATATAGACAGAAACTCAGAGAAAATTTTTGTATATTGTATCACAGCAGCCAGGTTGACTCCTGGCAAAGAACTGGAAAGAAGGCAGTATCCCGAGCATAGAAGATTGGTCTTGAAAGCTTCTTTGACATCATGAAAATGGACATTTTAACACAGGAGTTATCACAAACAAATACCCCAAGAGAACTGACTGGTCCAAGGTGACGCTGTTTCTAAAACAAGAGAACCACGAAATGTGGGCGGAAGTTGAGCCTTAAGACATTTATTGATTCTTTTTCCCCATTACTAGTACTTACGTTGTAAGGATGCCTAGTCTCAGTACACTGGCTAGACAAAAATATAGAGGTGTAATCTCACAGGTAACACAATATAGGGTGTTACAGGAGGTGGGTCTGCAGGTTGGAAGTACTTTAAAGGTTGTATTGTCCTGTTTTGTAGTAGGCAATGTTAGGAGGTGTCCGCAGTGTGCTATGTAAATGTCTTGTTTGTGTTTTTTAATTAATCGTGTGTGAAAATCAATAAAGATGATTTTAAAAAAGAGTTGGGGCTGAGAATGGATGGCATCTCTCGTCAACTTTTGAAAACCTTGCCTTCATGAACTTTGCCAGGGCTATTGAGCCTTCCTGCTATTAAAGGGTTTGGTACTTTTCCTGCAAAAAGTACAGTCAGAGAGTGATGCTACATGCGTGTTTAGCTTTGAGATGCGGGTTCCTGTGCCAAGACTCAGACAGGCACTTGCAATGTGAAAATAACACTGTGATTGATGCTCTACTACACCCTGTGCCTGACTAGAGATAACATAGGCTAGATGGGTGGAACAGTACAGTTGAGCATGGGGGGAA
>JARBWK010003309.1:0-12709 GCA_030556195.1 Anolis apletophallus | reverse complement strand
GTTAGGGCGTCCACCAATTCAATCTGTAATTTAAAAGTCCAAGCGGTAAAAGACAATCCAGCTGGACTTTTCCCACCCTCCGCGACTTAAACCTCAGCGCATACGAAGCAATTACGTTTGTTCGTGAGTACAGTGGGTTAGAATGTGTGCCACTGTTGAAGCATACTCTATTATGGTTTGTTTGAAATTTAGGAGGTGGGGTGTATAATCCGAGTTTGTCCCACTCTTAGCGGTGGAAACCTTCGCTTATAAGGAGTGAATATATTTGTCTGTGAACACCAGGTTTGAAAAGACTTGCTATTATAGCTGCATACTCTATTATGATTTGTTAAACAATTTATGTGTAGTAAAAATTGTGCACGCACTGTTAACTCTTTCGTGACGCCCGTAGTTTGGATTCTTGGGCATTATAACAATTACAAAGTTAAATCTTTTTGGCTACAGTTATATTGAATATTGTCAGTTTGTTTGTTTTGTCATGATTAGGAAATAACACGAAGGAGTTAATAGATTTTTGGCCTTTCAAACTAGATGGGCACTGTAGTTTACAAAGAGTGTCACAAAATCTCTTACTCCAATGCGGAGGTTTTTTTGTTTTGTTTTTTAAAGGTCCTTAAACTAAGGTGGTATTGTAGAAAACTCTCAGAAGTATAATAGCTGCTCTGGCATTAGATTTTTTTAATACATTCTGAAGATAAACCAGGGCATTAATTCTGGCATTAATTCTGAGTATGCACTCATAACATTCCCACTGACTGCTTTCTATATAATGTATGTCTTCACCATTATTTATTTTTTTACATTAAACCACTTTGCAAGGATCCCTTGTTTGCACATCGGGGCAAAGAACCCCAAATACACTTATCAACTGATGGGATCAAAGCTTTCTGAGACAAACCAGGAAAGGGATCTTGGGGTTTTGGTGGACAGCTCAATGAAGATGTCAACCCAGTGCGCAGCAGCAGCGAAAAAAGCAAATTCTATGCTTGGCATGATCAGGAAGGGAATCGAAAATAGGTCGGCAAATGTTGTATTGCCTCTCTACAAATCTATGGTGAGGCCACATCTGGAGTACTGTGTACAATTCTGGTCACCGCACCTCAAGAAGGATATAACGGAACTGGAAAAGGTACAAAGAAGGGCAACAAGAATGATCCAAGGGATGGAGCAGCTCCCTTATGAAATCAGGTTGCAACGCCTTGGTCTTTTTTCAGCCTTGAAAGACGGCGTTTAAGAGGTGACTTGATCGAAGTGTATAAAATCATGCATGGGATAGAAAAGGTGAATAAAGAAAAATATTTTCTCTGTCACACAACACTAGGACTAGGGGCACTCCCTAAAGCTCCAAGGTAGGAAAGTTAGGACTAATAAAGGGAAATATTTCTTCACCCAGAGGGTCATTGGGTTATGGAACTCACTTCCAGAGGAGGTTGTGACAGCGGTCAGCCTGGACAGCTTCAAGGCAGGATTAGACAGATTCATGGATACCAAGGGAATCAGTAGTTACTGAAATGGACATCCAAGTGCCACCTCTGTGTTGATGGAGGCAGGCAGGATTTTCCCCGCGTACTGGTTGTGGGGGGTCGGGAGCAGGTGAGGGTTTTGCCCTCCTTTCTGCTAGAGATCCCCGTGTACAACTAGTGGGCCACTGTGTGACACAGAATGCTGGACTAGATGGGCTGAGGCCCGATTCAGCATGGCTCTTCTTATGTTCTTATGTTCTTATGCTTTGATTCACTGGAGAAGGCTTAGCACCATGCCTCCCTTTCCAAAGCTTCCTCTTTACAAAAAAAGAACACTGCACCAACATGCTGAAGCTCTTTCAGGAGGATTTGTTGCTCTGCCTTCTGTTTTAAAAGGTTACCTCTAGATTGGATTACTGCAATGCGCTCTACGTGGGGCTTCCCTTGTAGACGGCCCGGAAACTCCAACTTGTCCAACGCTCGGCTGCCAGGTTAATAACCAGGGCAGGTTACAGGGAGCGGTCGACCCCCCTGTTCAAAGAGCTCCACTGGCTGCCGTTTATTTTCCGAGCCCAATTCAAGGTGCAGGTGATTACCTACAAAGCCCTAAATGGTTTGGGACCCGTCTACCTTTGTGACTGGCTCTCCCCCCATGAACCAGCCCGAGCCCTTTGCTACTCAGGGGAGGCCCTCCTTTCGCCCCTACCAGTCTCACAGACTCGGCTTGTGAGCACTAGGGAGAAAGCCTTTCACTCTGTGGCCCCCCGCCTTTGGAATTCCCTCCCGGGAGAGATTAGGAATGCCCCCTCACTGGAATCCTTCAGAAAACAACTGAAAACCTGGTTCTTCCACCTGGCCTTCAGAGATTAAGCTCCCCAAATGCCCCCGTTTCTGTGAGACCTTTCCCCCCATGTGACCCTTTGTGTTTGACACTACTCCAGTTATCTCCGCCGAGTTTTTAAAATATCTTATATGTCCATGTGGCCTGCCCTGTCGGTTTTGTCAGTTTTGTTTTTAGATTCACCTGTATAGTTGTGTTTTCACATATTCATTTTATTGTGTTTATTGCTTTTATTATGTTTATAGTTCTTCTATGTTGTTTTATTTATTTTTATTTATTTATTTATTCGGTTTTATATTCCGCTCCTCCCAGCAGGCTCGGGGCGGATCACAAACACAGCAAGCAATAAAACATACAATAAAACATACAGTAAAAACAGTAAAACACAATGTATAACCAAGATGTTGCAAGGCTACGATTCCTTAACTCAGACGAGACGAACCGATTGAGTTTGGATTTACCCAAACGCTAGCCTGAAGAGGGCCGTCTTACATTCTCTTCGAAAAGGGAGGAGTTCAGAGACCATTCGAACATGGTCGGGGAGCGATTCCAGCGTACTGGAGCCGCCGCAGTGACAGCTCTCTGTCGTGTTCTGGACAGATGGCAGGCGCGGGACGATGGTACCACCAATAAGTTTTGCTCTTCCGAGCGCAGTGATCTCGGGGGAACATACGGGGTAAGGCGGTCCCTCAAGTACACAGGCCCTAGACCGTGCAAGGCCTTAAAGGTTAAAACCAACACCTTGAAGGCAATCCGGTACTCAATGGGAAGCCAGTGCAGTTGCCGGAGGATGGGAGTGATATGCTCCCTTACTGGTGCTCCCACCAGCAAGCGAGCCGCGGCATTCTGCACCAGCTTGAGCTTCCGGACTGTCGCCAAGGGAAGGCCAACGTAGAGGGCGTTACAGTAGTCCAGCCTTGAGATGACCATCGCTTGGATCACCATGGCCAAATCGTCCCTGGACAGGCAGGGGGCCAGTCGCCTAGCCTGTCGTAGGTGGAAGAACGACGTCCTGCTGACCACGGAGACCTGGGCCTCCATGGTCAGCAGGGAGTCCAACTTGACACCTAAGCTCTTAACCAAGGGTGACGGGCTAAGTGGCTCGCCATCCAGGGTAAGCAACCGGCACTCGTCCAGCCCAGGTCGACCAGGCCACAAGATCTCCGTCTTCGACGGGTTCACCTTCAGCCGGCTGGCACGCAGCCATCCAGTCACGGCTTCCAGGCATAGATGGAAACAATCGGGTACGGTATCCGGCCTGCTGTCCATTCTCAGCAGAAACTGGGTGTCATCAGCGTACTGATAACACTCCAGACCAAAGTCGCGGGCCAGCTGGGCCAGGGGGCGCATATAGATGTTGAATAATAAGGGGCGAGAGGATGGCCCCTGGGGACCCCACAACTTAATGGGAGCCTCCCGGAGACCTCCTCTCCCCTCCACACGCTGTCCCCGGTCCTGGAGGAAGGAGGCCACCCACTTAAGGGCAGTCCCCCTGACTCCAGTCACGGCTAGGCGGTGGGCTAACAACTCATGGTCTACGGTATCAAACGCTGCTGTCAGATCTAACAAGACAAGCAGGGCTGACCCGCCCTGGTCCAGCTGGCGGCGAAGTTGGTCTGTAATGGCGACAAGCACGGTCTCCGTCCCATGCCCAATGCGGAAGCCGGACTGGAAGGGATCAAGTCCAGCTGTGTCTTCTAAGTACCGCTGCAGCTGATCCGCTGCTGCCCTCTCAATTACCTTGCCTAAAAAAGGCAAATTAGACACAGGTCGGTAATGGAGGGAGCCGAAGGGTCCTAATTCGGCTTCTTCAGCAACGGTCTTACCATTGCCTCTTTCAAACCCCCTGGGAACACTCCTTGCTCAAGGGAGCTGTTAATAATCTTTCCCAGGGGGTCTCGTAACCCCTCCCGGCAAGATCTAACAAGCCAGGAGGGGCACGGATCGAGGGAGCAGGTTGTTGATATTTTATGATGTGTTGTTCGGGCACGGCCCCATGTAAGCCACTCCGAGTCCCCTCCAGGGAGATGGATGCGGGTTAGAAATAAAGTTTTATTATTATTATATTATATGTCTCCCAAGAACTATAAGTTAAGTATGCTAGATAGAAAGGGTGAAAGGACAAGAAGCGATGCCAAAAGAGGATTAACACTGGCTGTGGGAGGCAAAGTGTAATGGGGTGTGGTGGTGGTTATAAAATGAGCTTTTTCAGTCATAGGTTATTACAAGTTCAAAGTAAAGAACCGTTGCTCTTTAACTCTTTGATCCTGTTTCATACACTTGTTGTGGTTCTAAGGGGGATCTTTCAGTTCCAAGCAGATAATCTGGGATCAGAAACTGGATTATATGGCAGTGTAGATCCAGCCTGATTTCAGAGAGCTGAGCAGGATTGGAGCCAGCAATAAGGACAGCCTGCTGTCTCTACCAGAAGTTCAGTCTTAGCAGCAGCTCCAGATAACAGCTCTGAACCCCTTTTCCCAACAAACAAGTGAACTTAGGAAAGTTACCAAATGGTCTACAACTTCCAGCACTCCTCCACCCAGAATAGCTATGGCAGGATTCTGGGATTTACAGTCCCCCAAAAGTAATTTCTGCAAGCTTGGCAAGCGTGTCCTTTCTGCCCTTCTACAATCACACATAGCTTCTTTGGTACCCTCTACCTCAGTGTTTCCCAACCAGTGTGCCATGAGTGATCATCAGGTGTGCCGTGGGAAATTGGAACCTCCAATACCCTTTCTTCCCCCTCCTGCCAAACACTCTTTCTTCTCCACTCGGGCTCCCTTCTTCCCAGCCTCGCTCTGCTCGCTTTGCCTCATTTTGATTCGAGGGGGCAGCGTGAGCGTGTTCAGGAGGGGAGGCAGGAGAGAGGATGACGTGGGGTGAGTCTGCGCAGTAACGCCCGCACGGGTCACATCTTCCTCCCCCTCCCCTCCTGAAGAAGGGAGCCCGAGTGGGGAAGAAAAAGTAAGTGTTCGGCAGGAGGGGGAAGGGCGCGAAGGGGGAGGAAGAGGTCTCTGTCGAAAGCTGGCATGGGCAAACTTGGACCTTCCAGGTGTTTTGGACTCTAACTCCCACTATTCCTAGCAGCCTCAGGCCCTTTTCCTTTCCCCCCTCAGCCACTTAAGCAGGAAAGGGCCTCAGGCTGTTAGGAATGGTGGGAGTTGAAGTCCAAAGCACCGAGAGGGCCGAAGTTTTCCCATGCCTGTTTTAGGGACCTTAAAGTGGTGAGCCTCCTTCCAACATTGTGATTCTGGATAGAAAACAAACAACAATATAACATAACATAACATTGTTTGAGTCCACAGTGCTCTCTTGGTGTAGGTGTACTACAACTTCCAAACTCAAGGTAAATTCCCAAGCAAACCCTTTCAGTACTTTCTGTTGGTAATGAGAGTTCAATATGCCAAGTTTGATTCAATTCCATTGTTGCAAGAGTTCAGGGTGCTCTTTGATTGTGTGTTAACAATAAATCCCGGAAACTATAACTCCCAAATGTCAAGGTCTATTTTGCCCAAACTCCATCTGTATTCACATTTGGGCATATTGAGTACTCATGCCAAGTTTGGTCCTGATCCAACATTGTTTGAGTCCACAGTGCTCTCTGGATGTCGGTGAACTGCAACTCCAAAACTCAAGGTTAATGCCCAACAAACCCTTCCAGTATTTCCTGTGGGTCTATTTTGACATTGCTCCCGTTTTCAACCACATATCTGTGTGAGATGAGCTTCTCTAGCTTGACTGCGATAAAAACTAAACACAGAGAGAGACTGACAGCTGTTGAGCAAGACCTTCGTGTGTGTCTTTCTGCCATTCCTGCCAGGATATCTATGTTGTGTTCATCGAAACAGGCCCAGGTTTCACACTGAGTGTATAAATACATTTAAAAACATATTAACTACATGTATTACTGTGTTAGAGTGTCATTTTGGTTGGTGGTGTGCCCCAGGATTTTGTAAATGTAAAAAATGTGCTGCAGCTCAAAAAAAGGTTGAAAAACACTGATCTACCTGATGCCCGGAGCACTGGAGCGATGGTCTCTGGATGGAAAAGTCTCAGAATAGGCATCCAGGGCCCAAACCACCAGACACAGGAGTAGACATACTGGGCAGCCAGGTGCTCTACATCCTTCAACCCCTCCTCATTGCTCCGTGCCTAGGACAAGGATTGGCATTAGTAGATATGCCAACTTACTCAGTTGCTGTCCAACATAGAATCACCAGATGTTAACATTTCAAAGCCTCCTTCGAGTGGAATGGAAATCATGTTTCCTCTGTCCATGTATTCGGAAAGGGGGGGGGGAGATAACTGCTTAGCTCACCAGTAGGGAGGGAGGACCCAGTCCTTCAGTGCTTTCATCAAATTGGGGAAAGCAGGATGGAGTATGATTTCGGCCATGTTATGCTTTGGGTTTTCCTCCTATTGGAAGTCAACGATCACCAGGAGAGGCTGGATGAAGAATCCACACATGGCCATAATTCAATATGATTCGAATATCATCAATGGTGGGAACAAATTCTGGAACAAAGTTTCTGGGAAGTGCCATTTTGTTGTATGACTCTGACACATTTTACATACAAGAGGCTTAAAGTGGCTCTAGTGTCCAATGTATTGTGAATCTGAAGCTTAAAATGATACAAAATGCTCACTGTCAATACAAATGCATATGTAGTTCATTAATGACAACAAGTATTAAGTGAATAACTCTTGCTTAAGGTGATTGAAGGCTCCCTCTCTGAAAGTGCTTGACTTCTTACGGGATAATGTATTTCATTCTGTCAGGCTCCACAGCTGGATTACATCCATACCACACAAGCATAAGTGGATTGCCAAATGCATTTTGGACTAATGGTAGCCCAAGGAAAACTAATACAGACCATTCATACACATACCCGACAAAGTGATAAATTGGGAGACAGGAAGGGAGCAACAGGATAAGCCAAAGGGAAAAGAAAGACACATAGAAATATCCCAGAGCAAGCCTGCTATATCCGGCTCAGCTGCTAGGTACGAGCCCACTATTTTTGCTATCACAATAGTTGTGATGCATTGATTCAGGCAAGATATTCTTATGTCAATGAAAGTTAAAAGGCATAATACCCACATTTCTTCGATTCTAAGATGCCATTGATTGTAAGATACACACTAATTTCAGCATCACCAATTCATATATATTAAAAAGCACGTATGATTCTAAAGCACATTCTGTTTTAACAGATATTGATATGGGGAAAATAGCACTTTTACCTGGACTTAGAATTGAAGAAATATGGTATTATCCTTGAAGATTCCCTAAATCAGGGTAGGCAACTTACGGCCTGCGGGCCGGATGCGGCCCGGCAGCCGATTCTGTCCGGCCCGGGAGAAGGGTGTTGGGGCGGGGTCAAGAGGAAGGGTGCTGCTGCCGCCATCCCATCGCAGGCTCTGTGGGGCCTGTGTCGGCAGACAGGCTGGAGGAGCGGCGGCTTTGGAGTGCCTGCCATCCCTGGAGGCGATCCGGGCCTGCAGCGGGAGCATACGGCAACCTGCAGCGGCTGATCACCCTGGCAACCCGGAAGACTTGATCGCTCTCCGGGTTGCCAGGGTGATCAGCCACCTCAGATCGCCGACTGCCCCCTGCAGGCCCGGATCACCTCCAGGGATGGCAGGCACTCCATAGCAGGGCGATCGGCTGGGGGCAAGAGCGGGTGGAGGCCTACAGCCTCCAATAGCCTGCTGCTCTGCTCTCCTCTGCTGTGGCGGCGGCTGGGTCTGCTTTGCCATCCTCTGGGCTGCGTCCATTGGGCCATTCCATCTTGGTTCGCACCTTGTCTTCTTGAATTTAATTTAATTTAAGTGGTTTATATTATTATTTTATAATAATTTTATAATAAATAATATAATATACTGTAATATTATATTATAATTTCAATATATTATAAGGTCTATATATATATGCTATAATATAATAATTATGATATTAATACTAGTAATATATGAATATTTCTTGATATATTAATATGTTAATATTAATGATGTGTAATATATAGTAAATATAGTAAATAAATAAATAAATAAATAATGTAGATTAGAATGTAGTTTCTTCTTTAGGTGCGGCCCTCCATATTTTTTGGCTCTCGTGTAGCCCCTTGGAAAAAATAATTACTCACCCCTGCCCTAAATCCAGTTATTATAGTCAATTTTGCATCTGGATCCCTGGGGTGAGTATACACTGAATGCAATGTTACACCACTTTAACTGCCGTGACTTTAAATTTCTCTGTCAAAGACCGTTGGTGCTTCAGCAAACCAACATGATTCCGTATCATTGGTGTACAACTGCATTCCTTCTACATTGTTGATGTAACCTTAACCTTGAAAAGTTCCACATTAATGTATGCATTTAGCCAGCTTTGCTCTCTATCAACCAAGGGACAATTTCTACCGTGTTTCCCCGAAAGTATGACACCCCCGATTGTAAGACGTATCGGGGGTGTCAGAGGGGTCGGCTTATATAAGCCGTACCCCGAAAGTAAGACGTACTGCGGGCGGCATGGTGTGGCTTCCTGGCTGGGCGACGAGAGGCTCCCAGAGGGGCTCAAAAGGGGCCCGGAATCCTCCTCCTCTTCCTCCTCTTCCTCCCAGCGGTGCCTTTCCCTCTCGCCGGTTCCGCCCCCCTCCCTTCACTGAAGGGAGGAGGGGCGAGCCGCCGCTCTGCGGCTGCCGGGATGCTTTGCCAGGGAGGGGTCTCCCGGGCACCCCTTCCCTGGCGAAGCATCGCAGCAGCGGCTGAAGCCAGCGCCGGCTTCAGCCACTGCTGCGATGCTTTGCCAGGTAAGTCTTACTTTCGTCTTACTTTCGGGGTACCGTCGCCCAATATAAGACGTACCCCGAAAGTAAGCCGTAGTGGGGATTTTGGGGGTCAAAAGAAAGTAAGACGCTGTCTTACTTTCGGGGAAACACGGTATCATCCCTGTGGAGGTGATGTAGAGAGAAGACTGCTTTGCCCTTGTGGGACTCCCCTTCCACTCCCACATTTTGCCACAACCCACCACCACAGTACCTGAGGCAGTCACAACTGGCTTGATATAGTCAGGATGGACCAAGCTCACGATTGGCAAGAAGGGCCCCATCCACGTCAGAAAGGCTGGGGAAAATGTGGCCACCAACTTGGCCACTGTCACCATGCCCTCCTCATTAGGATAAACCTGCAAGGGATAGAGGCAGTGAGTCTGGTGCGATTAGGAGAAGAAGGGGAACAGCTGCTGGTGGTGTTCTACAAGTAGGAAGCAGGGCAAGGACATGCCCTTTTGTAGAAAAGCATTGGGCCTGGGTTTCAGCTTTTGGGCATAAGTCACAACATGTGGCTGCTGTGATACCATCCTAGAGAGCACTAGGTTGAAGAGTGTACAGTTTATAGAAAGAACCCTGAAAACCATAAGGTTTGGGTGGCTGCACTAAGCAGAGCTTGTCTCCTCATCCAGCCTACATTTTATTGCATACCTCTTGTTAGGCTTTAAGCTCTTGCCAATATATTGGGGGGCGATGACAACGACTGTGACTACTATTTTGTTTCAGGCCTCATGCTAAGTCTTGACAGTATATTTGAAGGTATCATTTAGTTTCAGCTCTCAGTTCAGGCTTTAGGCCTTAACCAGCATACTTGGCAGGGAGAGGGGAAATACCCTTTGTTTCAGGCCTCATTTTTTGCACTGTGCCTTTGCCAATATATTTGTAGGTTGCCACTTTGTTTCAGGCCTCATGTTGGGCTTTAAGCCTCTGCCACTATATTTGGAGGACTCCATTTGCTTTCAGAGTTCATGTTAATATGCTATTTGAAAGTCAAATCTTCATTATGTGGCCGACCGCCTGGTTTGGGGTGGATATCCTAGCTGGAACCTTCAGAGCTGTATTTTCACCTCATTTTGGGCGCTTCCTAGAAGAAGCTGTTTGTTTTTCTGCCACAGGGGCGCCATTTTCAACAGTGTTTGAGAGGAGTTGCCGGGTTTTGCCTTATCAGGCTCATAGTCAGGGCCGGACCAAAGTAATTTTAAATGGTAAGCGAACAGTATTTTGGCGCCCCACAACCAATCATATGTGTGTGTGTGGATGGGGTGATAGACAAATTTTGGCCGGACCTAGGTAATTTTGGACTTCCTTCTGGCTGTTTGGAATTGTGGGAATTGAAGTTCAAAATACATGGAGGGTCAAAGTTGGCCCATGCCATATATATATACCGTATTTTTCGCACCATAAGACGCAGTTTTTTTCCTCCCAAAGTAGGAAGAAAAATGAGCCGCGTCTTATGGAGCGAAGATGCAGGCAGGGAGGGGGGGAGGCGCTGGAGCAGGGGGGGGGGGCGGCGATATGCTCACGCTATAGTCGCCCCGGCGGCTCCCGGTGGCTCCGGCTGCGCCGCGCATGGCCAGGCTCCCGCTGCCGTGTCGACGCAGCCAGTCGGCGGTGCGGAGGAACGGGGGCGGTAGAGGGGACTCACGGGGCGGGAGGGAGGGAGGGAAGGAGGAGGTCGCAGCGCCTCCGCCAGGGCCCTCCCTCCGGCGGAGGCTTCCTCCGCTTCCTCCTCGGCAGGCGGCACGGAGTGATGTCACGAAGATGCGCCTCTGTCTTCGGGCCTTTCCGGGCGCTGCTGCTGCTACCGCTGCGTCTCCGGAAGGGCCCGCCAGAGGCGCATCTTCATGACGCCACTCCGTCGCGCTCTGGCGAGAAGGAAGGGAGGAAGGCCTCGCCGGCCGCGCTGTAAGGACGGCCGGAAGAGAGGCCGGAGGGGAGGGAGGGGAAGGAGGAAGAGTTCCCTCCCTCCGGCCTCTCTTCCGGCCGTCCTTACAGCTCGCTGCCGGCGAGGGGCGCTGCGGAGGCGCTGCGACCTCTTCCTCCTTCCTCCCTCCAGCCCCGTGAGTCCCCTCTTCCGCCCCCGTTCCTGCGTGCCGACTGGCTGCGGCGACACGGCAGCAGGAGCCTGGCCATGCGCGGGCGCAGCCGGGAGCCGCCGGGGGGGGGGGAATATAGCGTGAGTATATCGCCGCTCCCCCTCTGCTCCAGCGCCTCCCCCCCCCTCCATATTAGTGTCCCATATAGTAGACAGCCCCCATTTCCCCCAATTTTCCATCTCTAAAATCTAGGTGCGTCTTATCAGCAGGTGCGTCTTATGGTGCGAAAAATACGGTATATATATATATATATATATATATATATATATATACTTCCTTCCTTCCCACCATGTTCCCTGCTCTATTCTTATTCTATTCCATTTTCCCTGCTCTATTCCCTGGGGGCGTGCCCGGCCCTGGATGCGCCCTTGGCCATGTGGTGCCCTGAGGCGGCCGCTTACTTTGCCTCCACTAAGATCCGCCCCTGCTCATAGTTTAACCCCCTGAAAGGCACTAGAAATTAAGCAGTCACCCTCCCTCAACTGTAGAGTAAGATACACAGACTCAGATTAAATATAAATCTCCATTATATTGCTTACTTCATTATGATGAATATCCTGGCGGTATCTATCAAGGCTGTGCGTTTTTATCTTATGCCAAGTCTCAGTCATAGCCTTTTCTGGAAAATGCCAATTTTGTCTGCTACTTTCTACAGTTTGTGACGGCTCACCAGTTTTGTCTTCTCTTGCTCATTTGGGCTAACCATCCGAACAGCACTGGAACTGGCCTGTTGTCAAACGCTAAGTGAGTTTGGCCCTTGTCAGGGCTTGAAGAGAAGACCAGTGGTTAATATTAGTTGTTGTTGATTGTATTCCAGCTATATATTCAGTTATTACAGACTATTGAACTTCGTATTCTCATTGTGACAGGATATACCACATGCCCAGGGCTGTATCCAGGGGCGGCCTCACCTCTCCCGGGGTAGGCAAACCTTATTTTTGCGCCCCCCTGTGGCTCCTGGACGGCCTCGCGCATGCGCTGGTGTCCCGCGGCCCCGAGGTGGGGTCAGCGCGGTGGCACGCGCACGCGGTGACGTCCCAGCCGGCCGCGCATGCGCAGTGGCGTCCTGCCCGGCCGCACAAGGGTGTCCCGCTGGCTGCAGAGGCGCAGCGGCGGGCGGGCGGCGTGCGGCGGCACCCTCCCAGTTTGCGATGCCCTCCCAGGTACCATTGCCCCTACGTTGCGCGTAGGCCGCGGAATGGGCGGGGCCGGCCCTGGCTGTATCTTCAGTTGATTTCTCTGGTTAAATCTCTGAATATATTTTGCCAGTTTATCCTTAGACTTGAATTCACTTCCCAATTGTTTTTAAATTTGTCTGATTTTGGTATCCTATGTTACGGTATATGCATGTATATGACTAAGTTTCTGTTGCACCGGGAATGTGGCGCAGCTGGCTAAGTGTCAGTTGCATAAGATCTCTCTGACCAATAGGTCATGAGTTCGAGGCCTGCCCTGGTCGAGGTGGGTGCTCGACCTTTTAGC
>JARBWK010003308.1:0-12709 GCA_030556195.1 Anolis apletophallus | reverse complement strand
ATGTTACCATTGCAGTCGGTCATGCCTTTCTTCAGTATACTTTCTCACCTCTTTTCCCTGGTTTCCTTTCCCCACTCCCAAACGGACACAGCACTTTTTGCCCATTTAAGATGCTCAGTCCCCATTGGTCTGTTTTGGTGGTGTATGCTTAAATTTAAATCTTCGTAAGTTTTCAAATATTATCCTTCTCCCACCCACTCGGCCTCACATTTTACAGTGGCTTAATGTAATCTGCTTATTACAATTCCATTTTCTGTGAAAAGGAATGGGAAAAGAGAAGAGGGGAATAAAATCTAAAGAAATAAAAAAGTGGAGGAAAAATGAAGGATTTCTTTTAAAAAGTAGATAATTGACTGGAATTATGTGTGTTCTCGGCTGTCATAAACCCACAAATGTGTTCCACATATAATTCAAGAAAAAACCTTGATTGCTTGAAATTTGATCTTATTTTATAGTTTTAATAGAAACTATATTTAATAGAAACTAGACTCGAGACTCTCACTGGAGAAACTATATTTAATATTTAATATTAAATATTTTCTATATTTAATAGAAACTATATTTAATATAAAATAGACTCGAGACTCTCACTGGAGGCCCAGGTTGCTGCGACAAGTAAGGGAGCTTTTTTCCACCTACGCCAGGCACGTCAACTGGCACCTTACCTTCCATCAGATGCGCTGGCTACGGTGGTCCATGCCACAGTGACATCACGGCTGGACTACTGTAATGCCTTGTACGTGGGGTTGCCGCAGTCAACCACTCGTAAAATCCAGCTAGTGCAGAATGCAGCCGCCAGACTCCTCACCGGGACACCACTGAGATGCAGGGGCGGATTTAGGTGGAGGCGAATTAAGCGGTCGCCTCAGGGCGCCACGTGGCCAGGGGCATCTGGCCGACGGAGGGAAGGGAGGAGGCCAGGGAGGGAGGGAGCGAGCACCCTCCCTTCCCTTCCTTCTGCCTCACATGCTCACCCTCCCTCGCCCTCTTTCCCCTCTCTCTTCTCTTCTTCCTCACCATGACGAGGCAGCAGGCCCGGGCAGGAAGCCTTCTCAGCCTCGTCTCCAGACTGGAGGAGGCCCGAGGCTTGGAGGGGCACGTGGCGGGGCCCCTGCTCGTCTTGGAGGTGGCCTACTCGTCCCAGATGCCCGGGCTCCATCCAGGTGCTGCTGGGCGCCCTCCTCCGGACTCGGGTTGCCACGTGGCTGAGTTGGTGCGAGGCGCCCACCAGGGAGAGGAAGACTGCCTGGCGGAGGTGCTGCGCTGGGAGCAAAGGAAGAGGAGTTGCTTCCATATGGGCAGAGAAGGTACTGCCCCGCCGTGTTTGTAATCTACAGCAGGGCTGTCCAACTGGTGGCCCCCGGGCTGTATACGGCCCCCCGGCCCCTTCCCCACGGCCCCCTACCCTCCTGCAAGATATCTGCCTTTTAAGATTTTTTTTTTAAAAAAATGTAAATATTTTTTTGGAATATTTTTTGGAATATTTTTCGAATATTTTTTTTTTTTTTTCGCGGCGGGGTGTGTGTGAGGGGCGGGGCAGGGAGGAGGAGCAGGCTCTCTTCCTCCTACTTCCCTCTCCCCTCTCCCTCTCCCTCCCTCCCTCCTTTCTCTCTTTCCCCCTTTCATTCCTTCCCCCTTCCACCACCTGAAGGAAAGAGGGAAGGAGAGAGAGTGCACGAGCGAGAGGGGGCGTGGCCAGAGCGAAAAAGGGGCGGGGCCGAGTTCAGAGCACGGGGGGGTACTCACCCATTCCCTTTCCGGCTTCCTCCTCTCCTGAGGCTTCGTGCCAAGTTTGGTCCTGATCCATCATTATTTGAGTCCACAGTGCTCTCTGGATGGAGGAGAACTACAACTCCCAAACTCAAGGTTCAGTACTTTCTGTTGCTCTCATGAGAGTTTAGGTTTGATTCAACATGGCTGAGGAATGCTTTGATTGTGTTTTCCCCTTCTGGCAGAAGGAGATTGGACTGGATGGCCCTGGATGGCCCTTGGAGGTCTCCTACTCCAGGAACCTGTTGTTGTTGTTGTTATTATTATTATTAGCAGAGGCAGAATGAATATTATGCCTTATCATTCAGGGTTATAGGCCTGTGTGGAAGGGCCCTGGCTTCTTATTTGACTTCCTTTCCACACATCTGAATAAAATCCCATGTTATTTGCTTTAAACCAGATTATATGAGTGTGGACTCCGATCATCCAGTTCGAAGCAGGTATTCTGGGTAAAATGGCTGTGTGAAGGGCCCTGAGTCCACACTGCAATATAGTCCAGTTCAAAGCAGGGACTGGGACTTGAGACTGGGATTTTGGTGTTCATCTCTATCTCCAAGTCAAAGCCCCGGTGTCCTCCACAGACACCTCCAAGGCGGGGAGGGGGCGGAGCCGGGGAGGGGGCAGGGCAGGGGTGGAGCCAGGGAGGGGGTGGAGCCAGGGCGGAGCCAGGGAGGGGGCGGAGCTGGGGTGGAGCCAGGGAGGGGGCTGAGCCGGGGGCGGAGGCAGACCCTTCGGGCCCCCAGGTCATCAGTAACTGGAATTCCGGCCACAGGTCCGGTAGAAGTTGGACAGCCCTGATCTACAGGAAGAGATGAGGAGTTTCCCAATGGTTGAGAATGTAAACAAACCGTGGCTTGTAGAAGGAGGGGGCTGACGGGGTTCAGGTGCTGCCCTGCCTGGAGCCGGAGCTGAGCAGAGAAACATGGCAGCCAACCCATCAGCAAAGTATGTCTTCTGCTCAGTGCGCCAGCAAGTCAGAAGACCCTGGCTCAGCCAGCGCTTAGAGGAGGTTCTGCCCCCTGCATTGCTCCTGTCGGGTGGAATATATAATAAAATATTTATAATATAATATATATTGTAAGATTATATATTATTTGCAATATTATTTAATGCCTGTTTAATATTAGTGTTGAGTGTATAATGTAATAGATTATTTAGAATATGTTGTATTATTGATATTATTTAATAACTACTTAATATTACTCCTGAGTAGATAATGTAATAGATTATTTGTAATACAATATATATTTGTAATATTATTTAATGCCTGCTTAATATTAGTGTTGAGTATATAATGTAATCAATTATTTATAATATAATGTATATTATTTGTAATATTATGCACTCTGAATATGATGTATGTTATATATCTATATATTATATTGTATTATTATTAATGTTTAGTCCCAGGTATATAATTATAATATGTATAATGTATATGTATATATTACTATTATTTATGATATTATTTTATAGTTATTTAATGTTAGTACCAGATATATAATATAATATTTTATTATATATATATAGAGAGAGAGAGAGTTATAATAGTATTCAATACTTATCTAATAAGTTATTAAGTAATATATATTCAATATTATTTATTCATATTGAATAGTAGTGTGTGTGTATGTGTGTGTATGTGTGTATATATAGAGAGAGAGTGAGTTATTATTTAATACCAATTTATATTAATACCATATAGTATAATCTTTATAAAATATAATATGTATTTATATATTACAATTTATAACATAATATAATTAATATTAGAGCTGGCTCCTTTTTATATTGTCTATGCTCTTTATAAAAATCATTATCTGCTTTGAACTGGGATATATGGCAGTGTGGACTCAGATAACCCAGTTCAAAGCAGATATTGTGGGATCTCCTGCCTTGATATTCTGGGATATAGGGCTGTGTGGAAGGGCCCTGAGAAGGCAGGAAGGTGAATAGATACAGATACACACACACACACACACACACACAAAGAGAATAGGAAGAGGGCAGGGGAAAGGGTAAGAAGGAAGGAAGGTGTGTATGTATGTGTGTGTATATATATATGTATACACACACACACAGCATGGGTGAACTTCGGCCCTCCGTCTGTTTTGGACTTCAACTCCCACAATTCCAAACAGCCAGTAGGAAGTCCAAAATGCCTGGAGGGCCAAAATTTGTCTATGCCCCCCAACACACTCTCTCTCTCTCTCTCTCTCTCTCTCTCTATATATATATATATATATATATATATATATATACATTCAGTGATTGGTTGGGGGGGGGCAAAATTCTGTTCGCTACCGTTTTAAAATTACCTAGATCCGGCCCTGCTGAGATGCCATATCGCGCCATCTCTACAGCGCCTGCACTGGCTGCCAGTCGAGCTCAGAGCCATCCACAAGATCTTGTCGCTTACCTTTAAGGCCCTCCATGGCGCCGGCCCAGCTTATTTAAAAGACCGCTTGTCCGAACCAGCTCATTTAAGGTCGCCGCGTTCAGGAAACAGGGACCTTCTCCGCATCCCAGGTGTGAGTGAGGCCCGCCTCGACACCACGAGACGGAGAGCCTTTTCCATCGCAGCCCCTGTTCTTTGGAACTTGATGCCGGCGGATCAGAGAGCCATCCGGGACATGCCCCAGTTCCTGACCGCACTGAAGACCTGGCTCTTCCGAAAGGCTTATGGCTAAGGACACCCTCCAGTCTTGGCCTGAGTTACTGGAACTATTTTAATTAATCTTCCTATTCTTTTAGCTTTTAACTATTGAACTCTTTTATGTGTTTTATGTGTAAGTCGCCCGGAGCACTGACGTGGAGGGCGACTCATAAATAATAAAATCAATCAATCAATCAATCAAAATAACTGTTCCTGAGTCCACATATTGATATCCGGGGGGCACTGTCTCTTGGACTTGTAGTTTTCTAAATTGAAAGGTTCACCTATAAGTCTTATTCTAACAAACCATCTCCTCATGCTCATCTTTGCAATACTTATGTATATGGTCTACCAAAGCACGCAACTTTTCCATTAATGATGCTTTTCAAAAGCTTTTGGCAAATGAGCAACATCTCTCCAAAGCCTGCTAGTGTATCTTTCTCTTTAATATGCAAGGACCTGCACTGGGAGAACAAGATTATTATTAGTATAGAATAAGAGGAAAGTGCCACATACGAGGGGCGTTCATTAACACAGAACGCTGAAACTGCAAATGTAATGATATAAGTCTCTATAGGTTACATACCAATTTACAACTCAGAACTGACAACGGTCTTAATTTGACAGGTGCTGAAGTAGTGAGGTTTGATAATGGACCCAGTGGTCCATTCTCACTGGGTCCATTCAAGTTTCTTTACTTGAGTAAGTAAAGTCCATCAAGTTCCTTTACTTGAAAGGCCGCACACCAAAGGAGATGTTTGATGAGATGAAAGAGGTTTATGGTAATAATTTCCCATCATATGATTTAGTCAATTCAAATATGGTCGGACTTTGGTGGAAACAGCTCCAATTCCAGGGCGACCCCACTCTGCTATTGATGAACACACCAGGGTTAGAGGTGGCGGCTACTTTAAACAACGGAAGAGTAAAAGAGCAATATATGACACTCGCAGTGAGGATAATAAACAATATATTGTGTAGATAACACAGTGGTACTTAGCACATTAATATCATGTACAGTATATAATGGCATAAATGCAATAGACAATATGAAGCAATCGTGCTGTAGATAGCAGTAGCAGGGAATCAATCCCCAGCGCGTACTCACGCGCAAGAGTCCCGTGTGTTGGAAATCCTAATGCGGATAAGGTTTGAGTAAACTCAGTCCGAAACGAACAGTTCGGCCGAGACAGGTCGACGAGACGGGGACGCCAAGCATCCAAATCAAAGTATTTGTAATCCAAATAAGGAATCCAACGGGACAACTCAAGAATAACAAATGAGAAATGAGAAATTTAAATATACCAATAGAACGATTGGGACACATTTCTCTAATATTTCTAATAATTTGCACTATTATAATAACAACAGTCCATTGTCAGTTATGATGTTGGCTAATGCTTCTAGGAGACGAAGTGCAGGTAGATGGCCTGAGAAGGAAGAAGTTAACAGAGAGAGTGTCTGGCTCATGAATCCATAAGACCTGGTGCTAATCCTGGCCTGAATCACAAATTTGGGTTGGTAGCTATATATGATTTCCCTCTTAGCCAAAGGCTAAAGAGGGAGAGGAGTTTGCCCCCTCCCACGGAGAAAGAGGAGGTTCTTAGAACCTCTGGGAGGCAGGGGGCGTGGCCTCCCTTTAGGAAGGCCAGCCCCCTGAAGAGCTCAGTTGGAGCTCAGTAGTCGGAGGAGACGGTTGATCTCCTCCGTCAGGTAAGCTCTGATCTGGGCCTTGTCCCCCCCCCCCTCTCTGAAGGGTCCGCACTTCCCGTCAATGACGGGGAGTTGCGGGCTATTCCCCGCGCCGCCGGCTGGGCCGCGGCGCCGGGCTCCCACCTCCCCGCATGGCCTCGTCGGCAGGGAGGGCTTCCTTTCGGGGGTGGGGAGTTGGAGGCCGGGTGGCTGGGCCTTTAACCTTGCCCACATCCCTTTACTTGCTGCGGGCCGCTGGAGGCCTAGCGCGGCGGCGCGGTGCGCCGGCGGCATGGAGGAGACCGGGGCTAGTTTCCCCGGGCCTTGCCGCGAGTTCTGGGGGGACGGGAGCTTGAGCCTTGTTGCCCCAGTCTGGGGCGAGGCCGCGCGGCCGAGGCTGGTCCCCCTTTCCACAAGCTGCGCAGCGCCCAGGCGAGAGGCGGATGCTACCTCTTTACCGGGCCGCCATCGCCCTGTTTGGGCCTTTTTACATGGGTGCTGGCCGGTTAGCTCCTGTGCATGGCCTCCCCCCCTCTTTCCCTTTCGGTTTTGGAGAGGCACCAGTTTAGGGAGGTGCCATGTTGGCCGCATGGCCGTTTGCTCTCCCCCCCCCCCTTCCTTCGCATTTTGTCGGCGCCATTTTTGGCGGACGCCTGGGGTCACGCTGGTGGCAGCTGGCTTTTCAGCCCCACTAGGCCCCACTGTATAGCATGTGCGATTCATAGATCGGAAGGTCATGAGTTCGAGGCCGGCCCAGGTTACCAATGGGTAGCTGGGCTGTTTACATAGTTTAGGGCCTGCAGGGGGTCTTGCCATTGGCCTTCCTATGCCACATGAATTATTATTAATAAGAGCAAGAAAATATAAAAATGAACCTTGTGATTTTCGCTCAACATTTGGGCAAGGCCTGGCATTTTTTATGTGTATGGCCTTTGCCTGTGGGTCAAATCCTGAGGTATTGGAAGTTGTAGTTACAGGAAGCCGGTTGGCTTGGCCTTATGTCATTGCCCACCCCCACCCCCCTATTTCTTAGTTTGTTAAGGAGCTCCCGGTGGGGCAGTGGGTTAAACCCTTGTGCTAGTGGGACTGGAGACCAACAGGTGGTAGGTTCGGATCCAGGGAGAGCGTCGATGAGCTCCTTCTGCCAGCTCCGGCTCTTCATGCAGGGGCATGAGCAAAGCTCCACAAGGATAAAATAAAATTAAAAAAAACAAAAAACAAAAACATATGGGCGCCCTCTGGGCAATGTTCTTGCTGATGGCCAATTCTCTCTCACTTTTGCACCGGGAATGTGGCGCAGCTAGCTAAGGGTTAACTACATAAGATCTCTCTGGCCAGTAGGTCATGAGTTCGAGGCCCGCCCGGGTTGAGGAGGGTGCTCGACCTTTAAGTGTAGCCTGCTGTTGATAATGATAACAGGAAGTATAAGAGCTAATATCATAGCCGGCTAGAATAAATTCAGTCGGCATCGAATACGCACGGAGGTGTTCCCGTATATGTGCACGCTTGGGCGGGCAGAAGCATGCATGCGCTGGCTTTATGAATTATATTAATAATAATGATACACTTGATATCTCAGGCAACGCATTTATTATTCACTTGGGTCACTTTAATTTTAATTGAAGACTGAGCTCCCGGCCTTTGGTGCGGGCTTATTGTTGACCTATGGCCAACAGCATTTAGGGACCTAGTTATTAATTTTAATCGATGCATTTCTTATTTCATCCGGGTCATTCTAATTTAAATGAAGAGCGAGCTTCCGATTCTCGGTATAGCTTGTTGTTGACCCATGGCTGACGACATTAGCAATTGAGTTGCTAATTTTCAAGCAGGGTAATTATTCTTTCGCCGGGGTTATTGCAATTTCAACGGGAGTGAGCTCCCAACCCCTTGGTATGGTTTACTGTTGACTTATTTTTGCCAACTTTAGCACGTGAGTTATAATTTCCAGTAATATATCTAATTTCCTATCGGGTCATTTACATAATAAATAAAATAAATGAATGAATAATAATTTAATTTATATAGAAAATAATAATAATAATAATAATAATTAATTAACTCGAGTGAGCTCCTGACCCTTGGTTTAGCCTTGTTGACCTAGGCCCGTCAACACTAGCAATCGAGCTACTTTTCACCTGGGTCACTTTAAATTTTAATTTGAGGAGTGACCTCCTGACCCTTGTTAGGGCTTACCGTTGACCTATTTGTCAACAGTAGCAATTGATTTATAATTTCAAGCAATATGTTTAGCTTTCACCGGGTCACGTTTAAACTTCAACTGGAGTGTGATCCCGGCCCTTGGTATAGATTTATTGACCTATGCCCGTCAACACTAGCGTTGAGTTGCTTTTTCACCTGGGTCATTTTAAGTTCGACTTGGCGAGTGAGTTCCCGACCCTCGGTATGGCTTACATTTGTCTTATATTTGTTAGCATTAGCAATTGAGTACGATTTTAAATAATGTATTTAATTTTCACCTGGGTTAATGTTAGATTCCAACTTGATGAGCGCCCGACCCTTGGCATAGTTTACTGTTGACCTATGCCGCCAACACTAGTAACTGAGTTACTGTTTCACCGGGGGATTTTAAAATTCGACTTGAGGAGTGAGTTCCTGACCATTGGTACGGCTCACCATATACACGTTTGTTAACGTTATCAATGGAGTTACTAATTTTAAACCAGGTGATTGTTCTTTCACCATTTCACCTGAGGAGCCCCTGACCATGGGGTAAATGACCATTGAACTACACTGGTCTGGACCATTGGTGATTGGGTTATGATTCTAAGCATACATTTGGCCGGTCACCTGGGTCATTTTGAATTTCAACTTGAATTTCAAATATTAATTTCGTTGCGAGCTTTCGTCGCTTGGTATGCTTACTGTTGACCTATGTTGTCAACCTTACCAGTGAGTTAACAATTTCGCAATGTTAGTGTCATTTTACCTGGGTCATTTTCAATTGTGACAAATGAGAGGGTCCCGATTTATGGTATAGCTTACTGTTTGGTATGCTTACTGTTGACCTATGTTGTCAACCTTACCAGTGAATTAACAATTTCGCAATGTGTCATTTTACCAGGGTCATTTGCAATTGTGACAAAAGGGGAGGGCCCCGATTTCTGGTATAACTTACTGCTGCCTATGTTTGGCAGCTTTGGTTGGTGTGCTATGAGTTTCAACCAATGATTTTTTAATTTACCGGAGTTGGAAGGACGGTTGTCTCCAGGGAGACGCGCTCTCTCAGCCCTTATTCATTGCTAGAGAGTTAAACGCTTAACCTTTTCTTAAAAGATCATACCGTCAGGCCTACACAGGCACACTCTCTCAGCCTTTTAATTGGCGGAAGAACTTGGAGAGTGGTTTCCTTTTTTATAAAAGATGACTAGTTATTGCAGTCACACCCTCTCAGCCGTATAAATGGCTGCCGGGTTCGAAAGCGCCTTTTCCTTAAAACTGAAAAGACTGGTTATGAAAGTACACCCTGTCAGTATTATAAATGGCTGGAGAGTTTGAAAGCGTTTTTCTTTAAAAAATACAAGAGTAATAGTCTTTGAGTCACGCCCTCTCAGCCCTAAAAACGGCTGGAGGGTATGAAAAAGGGGCATTCTTTTTAGAATACAGGAAGATTGGTCGTTGCAGTACACCCCCCCCCTTTTTTTTCTGATCTTATTAAAGGCGGGGGAATTTTATGAAACGCAATTTTAATGAAATAAAGCAAAGTTGGTTGTTGAGTTCTCCCTATCGGTGTTATAAAGGCCTTGGGGAATTTTTTAAGCGCCTTTTCTTTACACCCCCTCAGCCTGGTAAAGGGCTTGGGATTTTGAAAGGCGTGTTGCTTTAAGCATAAGTTGATTGGAAGCCGCAAGAGGTGATTAGCGCCTTTTTCTTTAAAGCATACAGTAGATTAGTTCTTCGGTCATACCATCTCAGCCGTATAAATGGGCTGGAGAGTTTGAAAAGGGCGTTTTATTAAATTATAAGACGATTAGTATTGGAGGCTCACTTTCTTTGCCTTATAGCGGCGAGGGAATTCGTAAAACATGTTTTCTTTAAAAGATAAGACGTTGTTAGCTTGAGTTATACCCTCTCAGCCTTAAAACGGCTGCAGAGTTTGGAAAGCTCGTTTTTCTTAAAACATAAAAGATTAATCTTTAGAATTATGCCCCCCCCTCAGCCTTAAGAAACGGCTGGGGAGATAAAATAAATATATAAATAAAAAGGGAATTTTTCTGAAAGGCAAAAAATGGCTGGTCAGTTGATTTACACATCTCTGCCCTGTAACCGGCGGAAGACATTGAAAAGGCGTTTTCTTTTAAAACACGAGATTACTTGTTTGGTTATAAACATCTCAGCCTTAACGTGGCTGGAGAGTTTGCAATTGGTTTCTTTTTAAAACAAAAGAAGATTAGTCGTTGAGTTACCCCTTCTCAGCCTGACCCGGCTGGAGAATTGAATGGCACGTTTTCTTTGAACAGTGAAGGTTGGCTGTTGGGTTGCATCCTTTCGGCCTTATAAATGGCCAGAGAGTTGAATGCACCTTTTGTTACATTATAAGATTAGTCAGTGAGTTTACCCTTTCAGCATTAGGGACATCCTCCCAGCCTTATATAAGGCCGGGGAGTTTGAAAAACCGTGTTTCCATTAAAGCAGAAGGAGTTTAATTATTGGAATTACACCCTCTTAGCCTTACTGGGCTGGAGAGCTTAAAAGCGCGGTTTTTTCTAGGAGGTTAGTAGTTCAAGTTACACCCGCACAGATTTATAAACGGCTAGGGATTTTGAAAGCGCGTTTTCTTTTAAACAGAAGATTCAGTTATTAGGGCTACACCATCTCAGCCTCTTACACGGCTGGAGAGTTTGAAAGTGTGTTTTCTTTTAAGCAGAAGAAGATTAAGTTTTAGAGTTACACCCTCTCACGCTTTAAAATGGCTGTGGAGTCGGGAAGTGAGTTTTCTTTAAAATATAAGAGGAATAGTATTTTGAATACACCATTTCAGCCTTATATAGGCTGGAAAGTTGGGCAAATTTATTTCAGCCATTGGCAGTTGCGTCCAATGCATACAATGGATGCTCATATAGTTAGCTACTAGATAGTGGGGGGTTAGTCCTATGTGGCTGACACACAGGTACCACCTTCGCTGTTTTATGTAATGTCCACTTGGCGGAAATGGGAGCTCAAGGGAGTCCCGTTTGCCAGTGCTGACTCTGGCCCCTATTGGGGCTACCCAGTTTCAGAAATTGGCAGGCAGTGCCCGAGGTCACAATCCGTGGTCGGCCATCGACCCACAGCCCAGTCGAAGGAAAGCGTGAGGATGGCTTTAACAAGGGCCATGTGGGTGAGTCGGGCCTGTCTGAAGGTAGTGACCAGCCGTCAAGGGGTCCTACATTTCATTTTGGCCAACATTTGGGCCTGGACTCCATTGCCTTTGGAATGGAGTGGTAGATGTGGTCTGCAGCAAACTTGCATGCACGGTCCTTACCCCCTGTTGGTTCGAGACTCTTAGCAGAGACTGGCGGAGTTCCACATCAGGGGGAACGGCTTTGGCTTGCGGACGGGCAAAGCGTCTTACAGGCCCGAGCAAACTCGTACTGGGTGGCTGGCATGGCCCTGCATACACATCGTCCGGTCCACCAATATGCCATCTTGTTGGTGGTTCGGTGTGTGGAGATGTGAGAGTCCTCATAAATTGGGGAACAAGGAAGGGGCCAGGCGCTCAACAGTACGGGGGGTAGCACACTACCTCCTTTATCCAGGGCTCGCGACAATGCTTTGTTTGCTGAGCGGTTGGATTGTAATATCGGAATTCCGTCCGTTCGTCTAACATAAGATAGGGGGTGTTAGGACTCTCGGTGGGGGATGGGGACTAGGTGGACACCTGTCCCCATCGGTGGCGGAAAATAGCTAGGGAAAGCCCATTGTCGGTGTGCACCTAAGGCACCTCCTTCAGGGGTGAGGGCCAGTAAGTTAACATTCACCTCAAAGTTCAAGTTGAGGGGTTAACAAAGTGTAATGGCCCTGGAATGAAAGAGGCTGATCTCAAGATCTCGAGTACAGACCTCTCATTCATTTCCCTAAAAGGGGTTGCCCTGGTTGGATAATCAGGGAATCCAGGTGTTTCGCCCAAAATTGATATCGTTAGCCGAGGGGGCATGATACCCCGGCTAGAATACACCTTGATTCCTGACACCTTCTGAGTTAGACTTAAGGAAATTAAATAGGTAACTTAAATAAAAGTTGCTCAATTTGAACCCAATACTTTGTGTCTCGTCTCTTTTGTTCAGGGGGTTGGAGGGCAAGTGGATTTCCCTCTTAGCCAAAGGCTAAAGAGGGAGAGGAGTTTGCCCCCTCCCACGGAGAAAGAGGAGGTTCTTAGAACCTCTGGGAGGCAGGGGGCGTGGCCTCCCTTTAGGAAGGCCAGCCCCCTGAAGAGCTCAGTTGGAGCTCAGTAGTCGGAGGAGACGGTTGACCCACCACTCCCGCCCTTTAGCAGTAAAGAATTTTTGATCGCTCTTTAACTAAGAGGATCGGGTGAGGAATTTTCTCCCCTGCCATCTTAACTGTGGAGGGGAGTTTTTTGCCTACCCC
>JARBWK010003307.1:0-12715 GCA_030556195.1 Anolis apletophallus | reverse complement strand
GGCCTGGGGCTATTAGGAAGGAAAAGGAGGGGGTCTGAGGCTGTTAGGAAGGAAAGGGAAGGAAAGGGAAGGAAAAGGAAAGGGCCTGAGGCTGTTAGGAAGGAAAAGGAAAGGGCCTGAGGCTGCTAGGAAGGAAATGGAAGGGGCCTGGGGCTATTAGGAAGGAAAAGGAGGGGGTCTGAGGCTGTTAGGAAGGAAATGGAAGGGGCCTGGGGCTATTAGGAAGGAAAAGGAAAGGGCCTGAGGCTGTTAGGAAGGAAATGGAAGGGGCCTGGGGCTATTAGGAAGGAAATGGAAGGGGCCTGAGGCTGTTAGGAAGGAAATGGAAGGGGCCTGGGGCTATTAGGAAGGAAAAGGAGGGGGTCTGAGGCTGTTAGGAAGGAAAGGGAAGGAAAGGGAAAGGAAGGAAAAGGAAAGGGCCTGAGGCTGTTAGGAAGGAAAAGGAAAGGGCCTGAGGCTGCTAGGAAGGAAATGGAAGGAAAAGGAAAGGGCCTGAGGCTGCTAGGAAGGAAAAGGAAGGAAAAGGAAAGGGCCTGAGTCATTTAGGAATGGTGGGAGTTGGAGTCCAAGCCCCTGGAGGGCCCCAGTTGGCCCGGGCCTGCTGCCTCTCCCTTGAGGCCCTGAGGTGGAGGCCGAGCAGGCCTGGCTCACCCAGAAGATGAGGTTGAGGAAGACGAGGACGGTCTTGGAGGAGGTGATGCCGCACTGCCCCATGGCTGCTCCTCTCCTCCTCGCCTCCGCGCCGCCCCCGAGGCCGCTTCTCCGCCAGCCGGGCCTCGCCCTGCAACTCCGCCTCCTCGGGGAGAAAGAAGGCGAGGGAGGGCTCCAAAATGGCCGCCGCCCGCCCGCGTCACTTCTTGACGTCGAGAGCGAGAGGACGCGGAGCGCGGAGAAGATGGCCGCCGGGCGCGTCACCTGACGGCGGGGCGGCGTCACATGACGCCCATGAGCAGCCAAGATGGCGCCGCTCAGCAGGCTGGAGAGGCAAAGTGCCGTACAAGGGAGCTGGGTGACACTCCAGAAGATGTGTATAGATGAGAGATAGAAAGAAAGAGGAGAGAGAAAGGCATATTTATGTATTGTTTATTTACTATATTTATATCTCAACTCAGAGCAGCTTACAGCAAACTAATACTATATATAATAATATTTATTTTTATTATTTATTTATTTAATTATAATATACTAATATATAACAACATTTATTTTATTTCACAATATTTATATGCCTCCCTTCTCAACCCCGAAGGGGACTCAGAACGGCTTACAGCAAACTAATAATATATATTTATATTTATAATTTACTAGCTGTGGACCCGGCGGTGCCTGGGTTATTTGAGGAAGGCATTGTGTGCCAAGGTTTATTTATTTATTATTATTATTAACGGCATTTTACCCCGCTCTTCTCAACCCCCGAGGGGGGACTCAGAGCGGCTTCCAAAAAGGCACAATTTGATGCCAACACAGTAAAACACAGTATAAACCCCCCAAAACATTACACATTAAAATACATTAAAATACAGTTACATCAACATATTAAAGCAGAATTGGTGCTTTTAGCAGAAGTACAGTCAGGAGAGAGTGATGCACAAGCACAGGCCTTAGTATAGCGAGATAGCTTGCCAGAAATCATGCTAGCACCCATTCCGAGAATAATGCACCCTGATTGGTACGTCAGGCACAAGCTGTGATTTGTTAGAGTACATCATGTGCCTTTCCTGATAACACTGGCCGTGATTGGCCTAGCTAGCACCCAGCGTGTATCTGTTTACATTGTTACTGATTGGTAGGAACCGCGCATGGGCAAATGAGACTGTTCTTCCTTGCTGGCACAGAAGGACGGCATAGAAATGTTGCAAATTCAGAACATGATGCTCATATGGCAGATAACATACTGTGAGAATGAAGAATTAGTACTGCGTAGTGCTGTTTAGCAAATAGGAGTGTGAATAGAATGTGATGCCAAATAATGTGATGTTTAATTGGATAATAAAAATGATTTGATGCTGTGAACCAATGATGATGATGAAGAAAGGAGGGACAAAGGGACCGGCCGCCATAGAGTGTATATAAGGGATAGTTGGAGATTGTACGGGGCTCTTGCCCTGAAGCAGCGAGTTCTGTGGGCAGCTCCCGTCAGCTGACGTTGTGCAAAATAAACTTTGGCTTCATTGTACCCGCAGTAACGGTTGTTGCGTTTTCTCGTTCCTGTGCTCGCACGTTTGCGCCGCCTGAGAGTTAAAAGGTACCACCTGGGAGTTTTGGGACTCCGGATTTGCTGCTACAATATCATACACATTCATTTAAGTTTTAAAAAAGCAACAACAACAAACAAACAAACAAACAAAAAAGCCACAGTGTTCCGTCCATAAAAAGCATTGAGCCCTATTCATCAACTTTCCATTAAAATCCAGTCTAAAATGCCGCCTTGTGCTAATGTGCGAACGCCTGGTCCCATAGCCAGGCTTTTACTTTTTTCCTGAATGTCAGGAGGGATGGGATTGATCGTATGTCGCTAGGGAAGCGCATTCCACAGATGGGGAGCCACCACCGAGAAGGCCGTCTCCCTCATCCCCACCAGCCGCATTTGAGAAGTTGGCGGGAGCGAGAGCACGGCCTCCCCGGATGATCTTAAATTACGAGGTGGGACGTAGCGGCAGATGCGTTCGGACAAGTAAGCTGGGCCAGAACCGTATAGAGCTTTAAAGGTCAAAACCAACACTTTGAATTGAGCTCGGAAATGGACAGGCAGCCAGTGGAGCTGACACAACAGGGGGGTGGTATGCTCCCTGTATGTAGCTCCAGTTAGTAATCTGGCTGCCGCCGTTGGACTAGTTGTAATTTCCGAACTGTCTTCAAAGGCAGCCCCACGTAGAGTGCGTTGCAGTAATCTATTCGGGATGTGACCAGAGCGTGGACCACCGTAGCCAGATCAGACTTCCCAAGGTACGGGTTGGTTCCTATTAGATGTTTATGTGGCTTGCAGTGGTCTTAGGAACTATGTGAATGTACTGCGAGTCCCATTGGCCATGGTCCATCCCCCTCCAAACAGCACCAGAATGTAGAGTGGGTCATGGGGGCTGTGTGTGTCACATTTGGTCTTGATCATTTTCTGGATGAGGGTTGCAGTGGTCTCTGGAAGTGAGGGAAGGAAGTGGAAGTCCCATCATCCATGGTCCCCCGTTCCCCAAACTGCACCAGGATGTAGAATAGTTCATGGGGGCTCTGAGTGCCAAGTGTGGTCTTGATCAGTCATTTGGATGAGGGTGGTAGCGGTCTCTGAAAGTGAGTGAAGGTACTGCAATTCCCATCATCCGTGGTCCGTCCCACTCAAAACTGCACCAGGATGTAGAGTGGGTCGTGAGTACTCTGTGTGCCAAGTTTGGATCTGGTCTGTGATTTGTAGGGGCTGCAATGTTCTGTGGGGAATGAATTGGGTGAAGGTACTGCAAATCCCATCAGTTGTGAGCCATCCTGCCGTGAACCGCAGCAGGTTTGTAAAGTGGGCCATTGGGCCTCTGTGTGGCAAGTTTGGTCCTGATTTGTCATTGGTGTGGGCCACAGTGCTCTAAGGAAGTGAATTTAAGTACTGCAAGTCCCATCTTCCATGGTCCATCCTCCCTCAAACTGCACCAGGATGTAGGGTGCATCTTGGGGGGGTCTGTGTGCCAAGTTTGGTCTTGTTCTGTCATTGTTGGGGGCCTAGTCAGGAAAATCAAGTTAAGGAAGCCTAGCTGCCAATTTTGGGCCTGGTCTGTGATTTATAGGGGCTACAGTGTTGTTTGGGAAGTACTGAGAATCCCATCATTCGTGGCCCATCCTGCCCTAAACCACACCAGGTTGTGAAGTGGGCCATTGGTCCCTTGTTTGCCAAGTTTGGTCCTGAGCCGTCATTGCAAGGTTGGTTACACAATGTCCCATGAGCTGAGTCCTAGTTGGGAAAATCAAGTTAATGAAGTCTTACTGTCAATTGATGCCTTAAACAGTATCCCATTAGGCGAGGCCTAGTCAGGAAAATCATTTTAATGAAACCTTACTGTCAATGTTGGGCCTGGTCTGTGATTTGTAGGGCTTGCAGTGTTTTTTGTGTGAAATGTGTTGGGTGAAGGTACTGAACATTCCATTTCCAACAGGAAAAACTGTCAACTGGTTAACTTCAACTCCAGCCATTTATGTCTGCCTCAGGCCCTTTCGTTTCCTCTCTGTGCTGCCTAGGAGTGGTGGAATGTTGGGTGGCTGGCCAGCCTGAGTCATTTATGCAAATAATCCCACATTGGCGACCAATCAAAAAGCTGCCACATAATCCTCCCTTCCTCCCGCCACACCTATATTTATATCTCAACTCAGGGCATCTTACAGCAAACTAATAATATATAATAATATTTATTTTATTATTTATTTATTTTATTGTAATATTGAAGGGCCGCAAGATTGGCTAAAGATGTCAGAAAGAAACAGATAAAAGATTGGCGTTTGAATTGGGATGAGATTTAAGTTAAAAGCCATGCTTTGCAAATGATTATTGGTGCCAAAAATCATTTACAAAAAAGAAAATGGAGGAATGAAGGGGAATTGATGCTTTTAGCAGAAATAATGCTAGGAGAGAGTGCTGCTCAGCAAAGGCTTTGGAATAACAGGGTAGCTTGCCAAGTAATAATGACGAGAATAAGCTACTCTGATTGGTACAAAGGCACAAGCAGTGATTTGCCAAAGAACATCATGTGCCTCTTAGATAAAAAGCAGCCCTGATTGGCCTACTAGCCATGTGCTTTTGTTTACAATGTTTCTGAATGGTTAGATAATGCGCATGGCAAATGAAAGCTTCCACTTGGCAGGTTTCCCAGTAGTAATGTAACAATTTGAGAACACTTTGCCCATAAAGCAATAACATAGAGCAATGATGGAAATTCATACTGCGCCACAGTTTATTAACAAATAGGAATGAGATGCTAGAATGCTTTGTTTAATTGGGTAATGTAATGTGGTTTCATGAATGCCAGCCAATACCAAGACATGAAGAAGGGTGGGACTGGAAATTGCCACCATTGCTTGTATAAAACCTGTGTGCTGGAAATGATCTGGGCTCTGTCTCAAAACAGCTCGTTCTGTAAACAAGGGGACAGAACCCCGTCAGCTGATGTGTATCAAATAAAGGCTGGTTTCATTGTACCGCAGTAAGGATTGTTGCGTTGTCCTTTCCTGTGCTCGCACGAAAAGACGCTTCCTGAAGCAAAGGTATTGCCTGGGGAGTTTTGGGACTCCAAATTGCCGCTACAATATAATATAATAATATATAATAATATTTATTTATTTTATTTCACAATATTTACATGCCGCCCTTCTCAACCCCGAAGGGGACTCAGAACGGCTTACAGCAAATTAATAATATATAATGATATTTATTTTAGTATTTTTATTTTATTTTAATATAAAAATATATAATATTTATTTATTTTATTTCACAATATTTATATGCCTGTCTATCATCTGTATGTATAATCTACCTATTCACCAACAGTCTTTCTGTCTTTTATCATCTATTATATAAATGGGTTCACATCATGTGATGTATACCTCAAACAAAGAAACCATACAACGCAGAAACACAATACTTGCCAACAGAAATAGGCCTCAAGCAAGGTACGTTTGTAGCATAGAAACTTCTCCCCCCCCACCTAAAAAGCCCCCAAAACAACGAGTAAAAATAAAACTACATTTACCAGCATCCTCCGGGGCAGCCAAAGACTCACCCAGCCTCTACATTCTGAACAACATGATTGGCTGCCAATAAGGGCGGATTTGCATAACTGCTGTAACCATAGCAACGCTGGCAAGAGCCATCCAAGGCTAGGATAGAATGCTGAGAGATTTCAGTTGGTGTTTGAGGGTTAAACTGCCAAAACCAAACTCTGAGGGAGCAATTCTCCAGCAAATTCCTACCCACACAACACAACACAACTTCCAATCACAACCCATCCCACCAACCTTACGGGACCCCGTACACACAACAACTACAAACACCACAAACAAAAACCATTCCTTCCTTCCACACAGACATAAACTGACCCAAAAAGACAAGCCATGCCTTATAAAAATAACAGCTTCGGACGACACACTCACAGCGCTACATACATCAAACAAAAAGGGCAGAACAAACGCCAGAACAGAAACACACTGCGCAGCAGAGACACAGACAACAGGTCACTGCACGATGCACAGCTGAGAACCAAATGCAAAGAACTGCACGACAAGAAGAAGCGCGCAGCCAGGAACAACAGACGCAGAAATGCAACACAACAGCAGCGCACAAGGAGCGCAGAAACACGACGTCGCAACACAGAAAACAAACTTCAAAAACACCACAACCAATTCCACCGCCTAGCCTTCAGATACAACGCTGCAGAAGACTACAGCATGGTGCCAGAGGCTGACATTGGCACCCTAACGCACATCTGCACACACTGCAAAGCCCTGAAATACCCAGCAGAAACAACAGGAATGTGCTGCCTAGCCGGTAAAGTCTCTCTACCACCACTTGCCACTCCTCCACAACTACTACAGACTTTGCTGAGTGGACACACTCCAGAATCAAAACACTTCCTCCGCTATATAAGACAATACAACTCATGCTTCCAGATGACATCATTTGGAGCACACATAGAAAGTGTGCAATTCATGCCTACATGACCCCACCAAGACCGTAAGTAACATCATTTCAAACCCTTACATCTCGCATCTCCTAAATAGGGCACAGCAACGCGTGCCGGGTACAGCTAGTCTTTATATATATCTTGCAGTGTTTTTTTGTGAAATGTGTTGGGTGAAGGTACTGGACATTCCATTTCCAACGGGAAAAACTGTCAACTGGTTAAGTTCAACTCCAGCCATTTATGTCTGCCTCAGGCCCTTTTGTTTTCTCTGTGTGCTGCTTAGGAGTGGTGGGATGTTGGGTGGCTGGCCATTCAGAGGCATTTATGCAAATAATCCCACATTGGCGACCAATCAAAAAGCTGCCACATAATCCTCCCTTCCTCCCGCCACACCTCCCGCCGCAAACATTGACTTTATTATATGTATAGAAGATAGATTTACTATATTTATATCTCAACTCAGGGCATCTTACAGCAAACTAATAATATATAATAATATTTATTTTATTATTTATTTATTTTATTATAATATAATATAATATATAATAATATTTATTTATTTTATTTCACGATATTTATATGCCGCCCTTCTCAACCCCGAAGGGGACTCAGAACGGCTTACAGCAAACTAATAATATATAATAATATATAATATTTATTATATTATTATATTATTTATTATTATATAATGTAATATTTATTTATTTTATTTCACAATATTTATATGCTGTCCTTCTCAACCCCAAAGGGGACTCAGAGCGGCTTACAGCAAATTAATAATATATAATGATATTTATTTTATTATAATATAATAATATATAATAATATTTATTTATTTTATTTCTCAATATTAATATGCCTGTCTATCATCTGTATGTATAATCTACCTATCCACCAACAGTCTTTTTGTCTTTTATCATCTTTATATCTGTCATCCATCTCTCATCTGTACCTCTTTCTCTTATCACACATGTTATAGGTACAGATGAGAGATAGATGACAGATAGACGATAAAGACATAGATAGATAGATAGATGAGATAAGAGGTGACAGGTACAGATGAGAGATAGATGGATGACAGATAGAAACAAAGACGATAGAGAAAGACATAGATAGATAATAGACAGATGAGATAAGAGGTGATAGGTACAGATGAGAGATAAGATAGATGACAGATAGAAATAAAGAAGATAAAAGACCGAAAGACAGATGGTGGATAGAAAGATTATAGCTACAGATGATAGAGAGACCAATGAGATAAGAGAAAGAGGTGATAGGTACAGATGAGCGATAAGATAGATGACAGGTAGAAATAAAGACGACACTAAACTGTTCAGGGTAGTTAAAAATGAAACTGATTGTAAAGAGCTCCAGAAAGATCTCTCGAAATTGAGTGAATGGGCAACAAAGTGGCAAATGCATTTTAACCTAAACAAGTGTAAAGTCATGCACATCGGGGCAAAGAACCCCAACTACACCTACCAATTGATGGGGTCAAAGCTTTCCGAGACAAACCAGGCAAGGGATCTTGGGGTTTTGGTGGACAGCTCAATGAAGATGTCAACCCAGTGCGCGGCAGCAGTGAAAAAAGCAAATTCTATGCTAGGCATGATCAGAAAGGGAATCGAAAATAGGTCAGCAAATGTTGTATTACCTCTCTACAAATCTATGGTAAGGCCACATTTGGAGTACTGTGTACAATTCTGGTCTCCGCACCTTAAGAAGGATATAACGGAACTGGAAAAGGTACAGAAAAGGGCAACAAGAATGATCCAAGGGATGGAGCGGCTCCCTTATGAAACCAGGTTGCAACGCCTTGGTCTTTTCAGCCTTGAAAGACGGCGTTTAAGAGGTGACTTGATCGAAGTGTATAAAATCATGCATGGGATAGAAAAGGTGAATAAAGAAAAATTATTTTCTTTGTCACAAAACACTAGGACTAGGGGCACTCCCTAAAGCTCCAAGGTAGGAAAATTAGGACTAATAAAGGGAAATATTTCTTCACCCAGAGGGTCATTGGGTTATGGAACTCACTTCCAGAAGAGGTTGTGACAGCTGTCAGCCTGAACAACTTCAAGGCAGGATTAGACAGATTCATGGATACCAAGTGTATCGGTAGTTACTGAAAAGGACATTCAAGTACCACCTCGGAGTTGGTTGAGGTAGGCAGGATTTCCCTGGGTACTGGTTGTGGGGGGTCGGGAGCAGGTCAGGGTTTTGCCCTCCCTTCTGCTCGAGATCCCCGTGTACAACTGGTGGGCCACTGTGTGATACAGAATGCTGGACTTGATGGGCTGAGGTCCGATTCAGCATGGCTCTTCTTATGTTCTTAAAGACGATAAAGACATAGATAGATAAATAGATGTGATAAGAGAAAGAGGTACAGATGAGAGATAGATGACAGATAGAAATAAAGACAATAAAAAACAGAACGACTGTTGGTGGATAGGTAGATTATAGATACAGATGATAGACAGATAGACTGATGAGATAAGAGTAAGAGGTGATAGGTACAGAGAAGAGATAGATGGATGACAAATGAGATAAGAGGTGATAGGTACAGATTATAGATATAGATGGCAGGTAGAAATAAAGACAATAGAGTAAGACATATGTAGATAGATAAATAGACAGACGAGATAAGAAAAAGAGGTGATAGGTACAGATATGAGAGAGAGAGAGAGAGCTGCAGATAGAAATAAAGAAGATAAGACAGGTGGTGGATAGACAGATTATAGATACAGATATAGATACAGATATACCAATGAGATAAGAGAAAGAGGTGATAGGTACAGAGAAGAGATAGATAGATGACGGATAGAAATGAAGATGATAGAGGCAGAAAGACAGATGATGGACAGAGATTATAGATACAGATGATAGATAGATAGACCGATGAGATAAGAGGAAGAGCTGATTAGTTCAGATATCACATAAGATAGATGACAGATAGAAATGAAAAAGATGATAAAGACCTAGATAGATAAATAGACGAGCTAAGAGAAAGAGGTGATAGGTACAGATGAGGGATAGATGGATGACAGATAGAAATAAAGATGATAGAGAACAACCTTGATAGATAGATAAATAGACAGATAAGAGAAAATAGTCGAAACAGGAAATAACACTTTCAAATCAGGAAGAGATTTTCTTTATTATTAAAAAATTGTTTTTAATAAAAACTTTGAAAATTCGCCAAAAATCCATGGATAGGTCAAAATTTATGAAATTTGGTGAGCTAACAGTGGTTCTTGTGTTCTACCACGGTGGCAAGTTTCATCAGGATTGGTCTAAAAATGAGGGAGCGAGAATCCCCTGAAGTTTCCCCACTGCTGTTTCTTTCCTACTGCGCATGCGTGTCTGCCATTAACAAAGCAATTCGGAAGTTTCTGAAGTTTCGGAAAGTTTTGATTTTTTTTAAAAAAAATAAATCAGAAGTGACTTTAGAATTGAACCACTAGCGCCCCCTATATCCGAAACGAGTTTTGAACCATTTTTTAAATCAACCAAGCCTAGTATTTATACTCTGCTTTATCTCCCCAAAGAGAACTCAAACTATGATGCAGCCAATGGGATTTTGGGCTCCATCCAAAGGAGTTGAGTATCCAGATCAAGGGACGCCATGGTGTATTCTTTGTATTCTGCTTTGGTTAGACCTCTTTACCTGGGATATTGTTGTCTAATTCTGGACTCCACAATTTAAAAGAGACATTGACTCTAAGCTGGAAGGTGTCCAATGAACAACGGTCTGGAGACCATGAATAATCCCTCTGAGGAGTGTCTTAAAGAGCTGGCCATGGGTTTAAAAATAGGGAAGGTACATTAAGAAGAACTTCCTGACTGTAAGAGCTGTTCAACAGTGGAACTCTCTGCTCAGTGAAGTGGAAGCTCCTTCCTCTTCGGCGTCGAGTATTTATGCCACAGCGGAATAGGCAACAGAAATATAGAAGTTTAATTCCCCATTCGGCCCAATAAACTCCAATCTCTGTTCGTGTGAATAATGACACTCTGATTCAATTCGCAAGGTAAAAATATAACTTTGTATTGAATTGAATTTAACAATAACAAGCTAAGCATGGAAAAACAACAGCAATTACAGCTACCTTCCTAACATCCTTTCCTCACAGATATTTTATCCCAACTGTCCTCTTCAACGGACAATTCCCAACTGTCAGATCCCAACTGACAAATCTTAACTGACAAATCCCCAAGATTCCATTCATCAGTCCCGAGACAGCGCCATCTGGTGTCAAACATGTCACACTGCAGAAAATACATCTTGTGCTGACTCATGAATTGCCATTTAAATTGCAATAATCTGACACTCCTCCTTCATGAGCAACACAAGTACACACATAACTTATAATAACAATATCTTCTTACAAAATACATTTAATTTACAATTAGTCAATGATTTTGTAAACATATCAGCCATATTCTCATCTGACTGGACATACACAGGATTAATAAAACCATCCTGTACTAACTTTCTAACATTTTGGTACCTTACCCCAATATATTTTGTTCTCTGCTTTAATCCTTCAGCATTTGATATTGCTATACAAGATTGAGAATCAGTAAATAAAGATATCTTATCTTCAAAACTTTGGAACTCGTTTACTAGAGCCTTTATCCACTCTAGTTCTGTACAACAGTCAGACAAAGCAGAAAATTCGGCTTCTGCCGTGGATAAACAAACGTGTGACTGTTTACGAGATTTCCATGTCACTTGTATCCCATTAAAACTAATTAGATACCCGGAACATGACAAGTTTTGTTCGTTGGTCACCAAAACTTGCACTGCAAACCCCTTCATACCGCTTTCTTTTGGACAAATTTTTAGCTTTTTGTCACATGTTCCTTTCAAATATCTTAACACTCGTTTTACAGCTTGCCAATCAGTCAACGTTGGTTCATTCACTCTCCTGCTTAGTACATTAGTGGCATAGGCGATGTCAGGCCTAGTCCAATTTGCCAAATACAAGAGACTCCCAACCACTGATCTATACAATGTTTGATTGACAAACATTTCACCTCTATCAAGCTTTAAAAAATCTGGTACCATAGGAGTTGCTACTGTTTTACACAGAGTCAATCTTGTTCTCTCAAGTAACTCAAAAATTTTGTCTTTTTGATCTAGACAAATATTTTTTCAGTTCTAGTTACATTTACGCCTAAGTTTTCCGGACTTCTCCAAGATCTTTTACAGTCATACTTGAGTTTAGTCCCTTAAAAACTTGTTCCACATCCCTTTCGGATGGTGCTAGTACTAAGAGATCGAAACAGCACTCAAGGTCATATATAACAAACACAATGAAGGAAATACCAATAAACTTGTATTCAGTCAATGGCAGCAATGCATCAAATTATAATAGGCATCAATGCATAAAGGTAAGCAGTCCCCAATCAAACCACGTAGGAACAATGAACAAACAAATGTAGAGGCATGTACAAGGTAGTAGCGAAACAGTAACAAAGGTTGGCGGGGAGCAGCATACACACCCGCTGGAGAAATTCTCATGCACATAAATGATAAAGTTCGCAAACAGTCCTGGTGCATACCAGTCGTGGAGGGGAAAGCGATGCAAGGCGCAGCCAATGGTGAGACGCTCGGAGGGGCCGCAACGGTTGAAGTGCGGGGCCACGATCCGTTTCGCTGGTTAGCTTCGTCAGGCGGCTAAATCACGCCAGGCAAATGCCGCGTCACAGGAGACACATTCTAAATAACAATAATAAAAATAATAAGGAGAGACCCATCTCTGCATTAAAAAACGTGGGGGTGGTGGCTAGCCTACCAGGCTGAGGAATTCCATTGTACCACTGCTCCTGGACCCAAGGGGTGGAGCCCTGGAGAAACGCAGGTGTTATATGCTGCTCGCACCTGGGCCCCACTCATGTGAGTAGGGCCGAAGGGAGGCTCGTTGAGCCCGACTGGAAACTCTGATTGTAGATTGTGAATCCACCAGTTTCCGCCTGATAAGGGCATCATGATTGTTGGCATGCACACTGGTGGTAACCCTCTCAGGGCCGCGAATCGAAAAAGATTCAGGGTTATGGCTCTGTGT
>JARBWK010003306.1:0-12719 GCA_030556195.1 Anolis apletophallus | reverse complement strand
GGATTTGCTTTCACTCTGCTTCTAAAACTTCCTGATGCACAGGAATTTGGAAAGCTGTGGGGGCTTGGTTGCTGTGAGTTTTCCAAGCTGTAATAATAAATAATAATAAACTTTATTTATACCTCGCCACCATCTCCCCAAAGGGGACTCAGGGCAGCTTACATGAGGCCAAGCCCAAAAGTACATTTCACTACAATAACATAAAAAACATAAAGTAACAATTAGGCCTACAATAAAATAATAATTAAAAATGAAGTTAAGAATCAAACGCAAAAATATAATAAACAGTGCAACATAATACAATAGGGGAAAAAAACAAATGCAATCACCATGAGCGGGGACATGTATGGTTACACCCAGAAGTGCTTCCTGACGTTTCACACATCTAGAAACGCCAGAGAGAATGCTTTGGAAAAATGGACAAACAGCCCAGAAAACTCACAGCAACCCAAAGCTATTGTAGAAGTAGATACCTTCATAGTCATAGAATCAAAAGTTGGAAGCGACCACAAAGATTATCCAGTCCACTGGATGTATGAACACACATTCAAAGCCCTCTGACAGATTACCATCCGATCTCTGCATAAATACTTCAGAGAGAAACTCCACCGAAAAAGATTATCCACTGTCAAACAGCTTTGACATCAGGAAATACTTCCTATAGTGAAATAATTTTTTTCTGCCATTTAAAATCCATTGCCTGTGTATTGTAACAGGGCATTTTATCTATAGTTGTACCCCCTCTCCCAAAAATCTTGATTTTGTGAGATGAGGATTCCACCCTTGTTGGGATTGTGCCAAAGGCTACAGAACCAGGATACGAAACCCCAAACATCCTTTAAAATATTCCACAGGATCTTTTTACAAAGCGGCCTTCCTGAAACCCGAAGGATTTCCTGTAAACATATGCTCTGGTCCAAGAAAATCAACTTGAATATTCCATGCCAATGAAGAGTAAATGTCTAATTTTACACAAACACTTCATGGCTTTATGTCGTAAATAACCAAGTTCATCACCCAATTAAAGGTAAATCAACAAATTATAAGAGTTTGTCCCTACACTGCCATATAATCCACATTATCTGCTTTGAACTGGATTATATGGCAATGTAGACATATAATCCAGATTATCAAATCAGATAATCAACATAATCTGCTTTTAACTGGATTATATGAGTCTATACTGCCATATAATCCAGTTCAAATCAGGTAATGTGGATTATATATGGCAGTGTAGAAGGTGCCTTTTGTGGCTGCTATCCTATAAATATTTAGAAATAACTCCTCTGAACTCAGTGGGATTATTTTGAGTTGACTTGTACAGAATTGGGTTGTTCATTAATTAATATTTATTAATGTTTAATCGCCATATAGCTCCCTTTCTTACAGACACAGGTGGCTTCTTATAAAGGCCCCTACAACACAGCTGTGGGTGATCTGCTTTGATATGCTAGGTAATATGGCGGTCTGAAGGGCTCAAAATGTGCTTGCCATGTGTAATTTCTAATTTGTTATATATCTCAAAGTTTTAATTAAAAGTCTGATCAGGCAGCCTTTGAATCAATAATTTTCCATTGACTTGCTCTACTGACCAATTAAATATCATAGCTCTACTTAAATCGCAGGTTTATGTTCCGAGAAATATGACACAAATATCTGTTGTTTCTGAGTTTTACTATTGTAATTTTTAATAATGTTTTTATGATGTTTTAGCTTTGTTTTTCCTATGCTGCTGTTGTTTTACCTTGTGATGTTTTATTATTGTGAGTCGCCCCGAGCCCGGGGAGTGGCGGCATAGAAGCCGAGCGAAATAAATAAATAAATAAATAATAGTAACCTTTAAAAGGCATTTATAGGTTCTCCAGAAGATCATGTTTTTCATCCAAAATCAAATCCAAAAGCAAGAGACACTTGACTTCCCATTGTCTCTAGCCTAGTGTTTCTCAACTTGGGGGTTGGAACCCTGAGGGGTCACAAGGGGTGTCAGAGGGGTTGCCAAAGACCACCAGAAAACATAGTATTTTCTGTTGGTCTTTGGGAGTTCTATGAGCCAAGTCACGGAGGTTCTGTATGGGAAGTTTGACCCAATTCCATAGTTGGTGGGGTTCAAAATGATCTTTGATTGTAGGTGAACTATAAGTCCCAGCAACTACAACTCCCAAATGTCAAGGCCTATTTCCCCCAAACTCCACCAGTGTTCACATTTGGGCATATTGAGGATTCGTGCCAAGTTTGGTCCAGATCCATCATTGTTTGAGTCCACAGTGCTCTCTGGATGTAGGTGAACTACAACTCCAAAACTCAAGGGCAATGCCCACCAAACCCAGTATTTTCTGTTGGGCATGGGAGTTCTGTGTGCCAGGGTTAGTTCAATTCCATTGTTGGTGGAGTTCAGAATGCTCTTTGATTGTAAGTGAACTATAAATCCCAGCAACTACAACTCCCAAATGACAAAATCAACCCCGCTCCCAACCCCACCAGTATTCAAATTTGGGCGTATCAGGTATTTGTGCCAAAATTGCTCCAATGAATGAAAATACATTATGCGTATCGGATATTTACATTACGATTCATAACAATAGCAAAATGACAATTATGAAGTAGCAAAGAAAATAATTTTATGGTTGGGGGTCACCACAGCATGAGGAACTGTATTAAGGGGTCGCGGCATTAGGAAGGTTGAAAACCACTGCTCTAGCCAATACGGACTTGCCAAAATGAGGATCACATTGCCGATTGGCTTGGAAAGCTTGCATGGTCGGAAATTCCTTCTATATGCTCAACGTAGGGGACATTTTCCCATTGATGAGACTGAAACCAATTCTTCTATTTCAGCCACCAACAGGAAAGGCAACATTGACCAGAATGTACTTTCCAGTAAAAAAAGCACATGCACACAGAAGCTTTTCTCGTCTTTTCGTCTCACATTAGAACTGGTCACACATGAATGCAAAGCGCATTGTGGAGAGAAGCAAAGGCTTGCCTCCAGTAAGCTTGTGGCTAAGGTGTGATGTGAAAAGAGGACTTAAAGAGTTCCAGCTGCCTTGCTATGCTGCACCACAACACACCTTAAGCGTGCAAATGCCGTACTTCTAGGTGCACAGATTCCTGGTGTGCCTTCTACCAAGAGCTCTTTCACACTACAATATTATAGTGATATGATTCCACTTTAATTGCCATAGCAACCTGAGCAAGGCGTATTGGGACTTCCCAGCTAGAAAGCTCTAGTGCAGGCACGGGCAAACTTCAGCCCTCCGGGTGTTTTGGACTACCACTCCCACAATTCCTAACAGCCGGTATATTTAACCTCCAGTTTGCTAATAAAACTGAATAACTGTGTTTCGAAATGATGAATGTATAAAAATGGTACGTCACCAGCATGGAATGTTTGGAAAACTCTGGTCTAGAGAGAGGTTCCTGCAGGTCCTCCCATACAACTTTTGGTGGAAGGGAACCATAGAGTCACGCTGGAGGGAGAACATATTAATCAAATCCCAGAATAATCAAATCTGGGGGGAAAAATCAAAACTACAAACGTGGAGGGACAACTGTAGTAAAAGATGTTGCCATCTCCCTTGTCTGGAAGTCTCCTTTGCCCACCTTGATCTTCTCGCCCAGTGGTTCTCAACCTTCCCAATGCCGTGACCCCTTAATACAGTTCCTCATGCTGTGGTGACCCCCAACCATAACGTTATTTTTGTTGCTACTTCATAATTGTAATTTTGCTACTGCTATGAATCATAATGTAAATATCTTATATGTAGGGTGCATTTTAATTCACTGGACCAAATTTGGCACAGATATCCAATATGAATACTGGTGGGGTTGGGGGGGGATTGATTTTGTCATTTGGGAGTTGTAGTCACTGTGATTTATAGTTCACCTACAATCAAAGAGCATTCTGAACTCCACCAGCAATGGAATTGAGCCAAACTTGGCACACACAACTCCCATGACCAACAAAAAATACTGGAAGGGTTTGGTGGGCATTGACCTTGAGCTTTAGACTTGTACTTCACCTACATCCAGAGAGCACTGTGGACTCAAATAATGATGGATCTGGACCAAACTTAGCATTTATTAATTATTCATTTATTTACTTCATTTTGTATTCCGCCTTCTCACCCGCAGGGGACTCAGGGCGGATTACAATGTACACATTACATTTAGACACACAAACACACAAGATAGACAGAGGCAATTTAACATCTGGCCTCCAGGAGGAGCTGTCGCACTCCTTCATTCCTCAGCATGTTTCCTGAGATCTTTTATGGCCTCAGAAATCAGTTAAATTTTGAGCATGAATCCTCAATATGCCCAAATGTGAATACTGGTGGCGTTTGAGGAAAATAGACCTTGACATTTCAGAGTTGTTGTTGCTGGGATTTATAGTTTACCTACAATCAAAGAGCACTCTGAACACAGCCCAAAATGATCCCACAACAAACTTGGCACACTACCTACATGGCCAACACTGGATACTGGTGGAGTTGGGGGGCTGTATTTGAATTCTGGGAGTTTATTCATTTATTTATTACTTCGACTTATTAGTCGCCCTTTCCCATAGGCTCAGGGCGACTCACATTTGCAGAAGCCGTAGAACAGAATAAAAACAGATCGTGGTTAAAATTGCCGCAACCAGCGCGCAAGCATGGTTTGAGCACAGTTTAACATACATATACCTAAGCACCGAACGCTTGGGTGAAGAGGAGGGTTTTGCTGGCCCTGCGAAATGTTAGCAGATCGGTCTGCGCTCGGATTGTGGAGGGACGAGCATTCCACAAAGTCGGCGCAGCAGCACTGAATGCCCTCCTCCACGTTGAGCCTAGGTGTTGTAGTTCACCAACACCAAAAAGGAAGTGGGCAGGCAGAGAGATCTTCAGCCTTCTCTACCAAAAGGGCTCCCAAGACCATCAGAAATATGTGTTTTCTGGTGGTCTTTGGTGATCCTTCTGTAACCCCCCGTGACCCCCCTAGGGGTCCCGACCTCGAGGTTGAGAAACTCTGTTCTAGCCTCTTTCGTACAAGCGACTATATTAACACGAGTTATTGCAGCACCGCTTTACTCGAGGAGACAGGATGCTGTATGCTGCCCTTCCTCTTTTTCTTTGTGGCTCCTCACAGCTTATTTTTAGCAATGCGTGCAAAGGGTGAGCAAAATCCATAGGTGATGCAAAAGTATTGCAGAACTGGGAGCAAACAGGGCACCCCAATCAATTACATTATGCTACCTACTTCACCCCAAAATACAGAGCAGCCTTTGCCTAACCATCCTTTCCTTGAACTTTCCAGACCAATACAGACGTGATGTGGCAGATTTGTGGCTTTACTTTCTTAAACTTTAAGGCAGCCACTGGAGACTCTTGTTCAAATATGAACAAGCAGCACTAGGGAGGAAAGGGTTGCTGGGTCAATCGGGTCAACCAACTTCTCCCATTTCCTCCACATTAAAAAAAGATCAATGTCTGGGAACATTCCTGAAAAACAAAGAAAAACTCTCCTGAACAGTCCTGATCCTCTTAAGTTTCCCACTGCCACTCCAGTTTCTGACATTGAACACGAATTTCAGTCACAGGACTTCCAAACCACATTTTTGGACATTGAACATGAAAGTATATTTAATCCCGGGTCTTCCAAGTTGCATCAGAAACTATTTAGCCAATATGTCTCTACCTGTTTCAGTTGGGTACAAACTGTGGGCCCTTCCACACAGCCCTCTAACCCAGAATATCAAGGCAGAAACCCCACATTACCTGCTTTGAACTGGGTTATCTGAGTCCACACTTAGATAATGTGGGATTTCCTGCCTGGGATATAGGGCTGTGTGGAAGGGCCCTGATATAGCTTGTTATAAAGTATATAATATTCAGGGGAAACTTACAGATTTTAGGATACAAAGAAGTTACTTAAATTGAAGCTACTTCCAGATTGAAATTTCTGGAAGGCCTCAATCTTATGCCTGCCTGTCTATTAGGCCTGGGCAATCATGGTCCTAAAGCAGGCCTGGGCAAACTTTTTGCCCTCCATGTGTTTTGGACTACAACTCCCACACCCTAACAGCCGGCAGGCTGTTAGGAATTGTGGGAGTTGTAGTCCAAAACACCTGGAGGGCCAAAGTTTTCCCAGGCCTGTTCTAAAGTACTTACAAAACTAAAGTTCTGGTGGTGAACACTAGGTGGCGCTGTTGCTTTGCTTCTACAGTGTTGCTAAAGTTCTGGTGGTGAACATTTCAGAACTCTAACAAAACTTTCAAAACTTCATTATTATTTCATTATTGGCGATTTTTAAGACAGAACCAATTAGGAACTGCCATTTATAACAAAATTTTGAAAGTTTTGTTAGAGTTCTGAAATGTTCACCACCAGAACTTTCGCAACACTATAGAAGCAAAGCACCAGCGCCACCTAGTTTTCACCACCAGAACTTTAGTTTTATAAGTACTTTAGGACCATTTAGCACCATGATTGCCCAGGCCTACTGCCTATATAACAATTTGATGATTTAAAAAGATAGATTTAAAATGTACCTCTATGGAATTACCGGTACATGGTATTAATAATTTCCTGGAATTACATGGGGCTGCAGTGGCACAATGGTTTAAACTGCTGAGCTGTTGAACTTGCTGACCAAAAGGTTGGCAGTTCAAATCCGCAGGGTAAGCTCCTGCTGTTAGCCCCAGTTCCTGCCAACCTAGCAGTTCGAAAACATGCAAATGTGAGTAGATCAATAGGTACTGCCTTGGTAGGAAGGTAAATGGTGCTCCATGCAGTCATGCCAGCCACATGACCTAGGAGGTGTCTACAGACAACACAGGCTCTTTGGCTTAGAAATGAAGATGAGCAAAGCACTAATCCCCAGAGCTGGAGATGAAGGGAAAGGCTTTACCTTTATCTATGTATCTGTGTTTCATTGTTTGAATGTTTGTCTTGTGTCTGTATATGCTGGAATCTGCCCTAAGTCCCCTCGGGACTACAAATAAAGTGCAGTTATTATTATTATTATTATTATTATGCTAGTTGCACTAGAACATACTTATTGTGAATTGTCAGCGTTATGCGACCAATTGTGTACAATGTTACCTCGTTACTTCGCGGTACATGTAGCACCCATGGGCTCGTTCGTGCCACTGGGGGGGGGGGTGACGCGCCGGGGGTCCCGTTGGCATTGGGACCCGCACAGGCTGGAAGGGACTCGGAGGATGAGTTGGAAGGCCCAGAGCAAGATTGGTCAGCCGTGCCTTTGCCCATTTCACCTGTAGAGAGTTTAGCCTGGGATCTCGAGTGGGAGCATTCTCCCGGGGAAGGAGTGGACCAGGGGGCTCGGGTCATTTTTCTCGTGATTGCCCCCAGAAACCGCGTGGGAAGACCCCTCGAGCCTCTGCAGCGGTGGCCAGCGCCCCGGAGCCTGAGGAAGCCCTTCAGGCGGCGGGGGAAGGGTCCGGCCGAGTGTAAGAGGGTTCGCTCACTCGCCGCCGCCGCCCATCTTCCTCCGGAACCCAAGACTGGACAACTGTTCCTTGTTATGGTCACCCTCTGGTCTCCGAGAAGGGGCCGATGATGGTCCATGCCATGATCGACTCGGGGGCTACCAACAACTTCATTGACGCAGACTATGCCCAGTCTGCTGGATTACAATTTCTGGATCTTCAAGAGCCCAAGGGCGTTCAGACTATTGATGGGAGGCCCTTGAAAGCTGGGGCTGTGACCCAGTATACCGCTCCCACCAGGATGTGGACTAGTTCTCACAAAGAAGAGATTTCCTTTCTCCTGACCAAGCTGTCGGACTTTCCTATTGTGTTGGGGGTTGTGTGGCTGACGCTCCATGATCCCCAGATCTCCTGGGCCAAGCGACAGCTTGTTTTTGCTTCTGACCATTGCCAGAGCCACTGCATGATGGCCCGGGCGTGTGCGGCGCAGGAGGTGACTACGGTGGCGACGCTGCCCAAGAAGTACGCTGGCTTTTGGGACGTTTTCAGCGAGAAGGAGGCGGAACGGCTGCCTCCGCACCGGCCTTATGACTGTGCCATTGATTTGGAACCCGGAGCCCCGATCCCGAGGGGGAGGCTCTACCCCCTCTCGGACCCGGAGCAGCAGGCCCTTCGCGATTTCCTGGACGAAAACCTGCGGAAGGGGTTCATCCGCCCCTCGCAGTCCCCGGCGGGGGCGCCCATCCTATTTGTCAAGAAGAAATCAGGGGAACTGCGGTTGTGTAATGACTATCGGGAGCTCAACAAGATCACAATTCGCAACCGCTACCCCTTGCCCCTGATCCCCGAGTTGCTGGAACGGATGCGGGGCGCCAAGGTATTCACGAAACTGGACCTCCGGGGTGCCTATAATCTTGTCCGGATTCGTCAGGGAGATGAGTGGAAGACTGCGTTCCAGACCAAGTGGGGCAGTTTCGAATACCTGGTGATGGGATTCGGTTTGTGCAATGCCCCGCCTGTTTCCAACATTTCATGAATGACATTTTCCGAGACCTGCTGGATCGATATCTGGCCGTCTATCTTGATGATCTGCTGATTTTTCTCCGGATCAGGCCACCCATGACCGCCACGTCAGGGAAGTGCTCCACAGACTGCGGGCCCACGGGCTCTATGCTAAGCTGGAGAAGTGTGCGTTTGATCTGCGTGAGGTGGACTTTCTGGGCTACCGTATTTCCTCCACGGGCATTGCCATGGATGACACCAAGATCCAGGCTGTGGTTGACTGGGCGGCTCCGGCCAGCAAAAAGGACATTCAACGCTTCCTGGGCTTTGCCAACTACTACAGAAAGTTCATTCCTGACTTTGCCAAGTGGGCTGATCCGATCACCCAGTGCCTGCGGGGTAAGGTGCCGTTCCGGTGGACGCCGGAGGCGGATGCGGGGTTCCGGAGGCTGAAGCAGCTGTTCACCACTCAGCCGCTTTTGCAGCACCCCAACCCTTGCACTCCCTTCATCGTGCAGGCTGACGCTTCTGATGTAGCAGTGGGAGCGATCCTGCTACAACTACAGGGGACGGACTTGTTGCCCTGCGCCTACTATTCCCGGCAGCTCACGGCGCCGGAGAAGAACTATACCATTTGGGAGAAGAAGCTCCTAGCCATCAAGGTGGCGTTTGAAGTCTGGAGACACCTCCTGGAAGGGGCCAAATTCCCGGTGGAAGTTCACACCGACCACCGGAATTTGGAGCACTTGAAGTCTCAGCGCAAATTGAACCAGAGGCAACAGAGATGGTCCCTGTTCTTCGGTGCTCTATCACCGTGACTCTGTTTATGTTTCTCCAGGCCCTGAGCGGGGGGACATTCTAAAGCTTTGCCACGACACCAAGGCAGCGGGACATTTTGGGCTCTTTAAGACTCTGCAGCTGGTCCTACGGGACTTTTGGTGGCTCAAAGTGCGCCGGGATGTGGAGGACTTTGTGGGATCCTGCCCTGTGTGCCAGCGGGCCAAGAACCCGGGGGGCAAGCCGGCCGGTTTGCTCCAGCCCCCTCCCGACCCCTTCTGCCCCGTGGAAGATGATTTCGGCCGATTTCATCACTGATTTGCCCAAGTCCAAGGGGTTCACCACGATCCTGGTCGTGGTGGACTGTCTCACCAAGATGGGACACTTCATCCCCTGTGTGGGGTGCCTACGGCCAAGGAGACGGCCGATATGTTTGTGCAACATGTGTTTCGGTTGCATGGCCTGCCCGAGAGTTTGGTGACGGACCGTGGTTCCCAGTTCACTTCCCAGTTCTGGAAGGCTGTTCAGAAGCAGCTGGGGATTGCGGCGCGGATGTCTACGGCCCACCATCCTCAGACCGATGGCCAGACCGAACGGGTGAATGCCACCTTGGAGCAGTATCTGCGGTGCTATGTGAACTACCAGCAAAGCAACTGGGCGTCTTTGTTGTCGATGGCAGAGTTTGCTTACAACAATGCGACGCAGGAATCCATCAAGGAGACTCCTTTCTTTGCCAACTATGGATACCATCCCCGGTTCTACTCCTCCCGTGACTCCGAGGGAAGTGCCGGTGCCGGAGGATTGGCTGCGAGCTCGCTGCACTTCAAGATTTGCTACGTACTCAATTGGACCAGGCCAAGGCCGACTACAAGCGGATGGCTGATCGGGCGGCGCCAGGAGGTCCTGACGTCCTGGGGGGGATCGAGTCTGGTTGTCTACCAAGAACCTGCCCACCCAACGCCCGAGCCGCAAATTGGATGTGAGATTTTTGGGCCCCTACAAGGTGTTGGAGAAGGTGGGCCCTGTTTCCTTCAAACTACAACTCCCAGCGGACATGAAATTCCACCCGGTGTTTCATCGCTCCTTGCTCCGCCCGGGGCGAGGGGGTGCGGCCTGACGTGACGCAGCCGCCTCCTCCCCCGGGATGCGGGAGGGCGGAGAGGAGGTCGAGGTGCAGGACATCTTGGATGCCCGCCTCCGTTACAGGAAGTTGGAGTACTTCATTGACTGGAAGGGTTTTGGCCCGGAAGAACGTGCTTGGGTCAAGGCTCGAGATGTACACGCACCGGAGTTGGTGGCTCGTTTCCACCGCAAGTATCCTGACACGCCCACGCCCGGGGCGGCCCAGGGGGCCCTGAGGGGGGATAGTGTAGCACCCATGGGCTCGTTCGTGCCACTGGGGTGACGCGCCGGGGTCCCGTTGGCATTGGGACCCGCACAGGCTGGAAGGGACTCGGAGGATGAGTTGGAAGGCCCAGAGCAAGATTGGTCAGCCGTGCCTTTGCCCATTTCACCTGTAGAGAGTTTAGCCTGGGATCTCGAGTGGGAGCATTCTCCCGGGAAGGAGCGGACCAGGTGGAGATGGGAGGCAGCGAAGCAGATAGCGGAGATAGTTATGAATTCCCAAATGGCCGAGGTTCCCAAGAGCTGGCCGGGCAGCAGATGGAGGCTAGCGGCTGGGAAACTCCGGGGAGGCTGCTTCTCAGGATGATAGCGATACTGGACTGGAAGAGCGGGGCCGTTCTCATAACAGGCGCAGGGACATAGAGGAGGGCAGGAGGAGCTGGCATCTGTCCCTAGACCGTCGCCTTTCGGAAAGTAGAGACTGGAGACGCCGGGCCCTAGATCGTCGGGGTCCCAGGCCGAGGGATTAAGAACGGCCCGTGGGAACTGATCGCCAGTTCTCCGCCACGTCTGATCTGAAGGGCGTGAAGCGGAGTGAATCCTGGAGCCTAGTTTGGCTCGCCTAGACCAAGACCTTGCCTTGTTTCCGATTCGCATTGGTGCGGATCCTTGCTTCGTTCCGGATTGAATCCGGGAGCCTTGCCAAGCTTTTTACCACATTCGTCTTTGGATTTACCTTTGGAACTTTGCTTACTTTACTGAACTGCAGCTTCGTGCTGATTGCTCTATTCTATGAACTTTTTAAGTGAATTGCCTTTTTGGATTTGTTTTATTCAATAAACATAGTTAGCCTTTACTACGTTTCCGTGTGTGTGTTAAAGGGCAGTTCTAAGTCGGCGATTGTGACAGTACACTTATTGCGGACTCGCTGTTTTGCAGATTTCAAAATATATTAATTTAAATTATATATCATGGTATTTTTGCTGTGTTGTGGGGTTTTGCCGCCGCTGCTCTCCAGGGGGCTTTCCCTCCTCAATCCTCCCTCCAGCCTTGAAGGGCCTTTCCTTCACCTTATTTTAAGTTTATAAAAACTTAGAATAGTGTAGGCCTATAACTACTAAAATAATGTATAAATATTAAAATAAATAGAGCGTCCCTACATTGCAGTTTTTCACTTATTGCGGGAGGTCCTGGAACCTAACCCCAGCAATAAGTGAAGGAACACTAAATGTGCCAGTGTGGCTGCTTCTTCTCCCACTGAGCAGATTGCCCAATGGCAAACAAATGGTGATAAATCATTGAATCGGAAAAGTTGGAAAGGATCTAAGGGGACCATCTAATCCAACCCACTGTCAGACAGGATCAATAATAAAGCTGAACTTTAGACTTTCCCACAAATACTAGTGAAGCAAGTTTTAAATAGAAACATATTTAAAGAAACTTCAAAGTTTACACAAGTATATACCTTTAAGATGGCAATGTGACCTGACCATGATCAGGGCGCATGGAATGCAGATGGGTAAATGGAAAGGAATGTAAGTGTGTGAAGAAATGTGAGATACAACATGGAAAGGGAGCAAAAAAGGAATCAAAGGAGATAGAAAACAGACCCCACTCTTTCTCTCTCTCTCATGTGTATATATATATATATATATATATACACACACACACACGCACACACACACAAAATATATGTGTGTGTATACTATATATATATATATATACACCACACATACAAATATATATACACACACACAAATATGTGTGTGTGTGTGTGTATACCCACACACAAATATCACACACACGTATCTTTAGGCCTGCTCCTGGGGTTATTTGGGGCAATGATGCATTGGATAGACCAGCTCTAGTTTCTTAGATATGATTATCATGATTTTTTTAAGGGCAAGCAGATGGCGACTGGTAGATGGCATATGTTCTGTATGTCAAAAACTAGAGCTCATAGGGGAAATGACGGCTTTCTTTGAATCAGAACATATACCTAGAAACAGGGCTAACATTTGGGGCACCAAAATGTGTGTTGGCCTGTATAATGGACAGGTAAGTCACATAGCTGGGAAAGAAAAGCTACCTTTTTAGCAATGCTAACAGAATCCCCTAGTTAACCTGTCCACAAGGTGCTTTGATCTAAATAAGTAACTTTTTCAAAATC
>JARBWK010003305.1:0-12720 GCA_030556195.1 Anolis apletophallus | reverse complement strand
CTGGCCCTCAAGGAAGAACTGGAGCTATGTAAGATAGTGTCTCCCAGTCCCATCCCAGTGAGATGACCCAGAAGGATACCATGGTCCAGGAGAACCAACAGGGACACACTCCCCCTGTCTAGCCCTCTGTGTAGGTCATCCACCAAGGTGATCAAAGCTGTCTCTGTTACATAGCCAGGCCTGAAACCATATTGAAATGGATCTTGATAATCATTTCATCCAAAATTCCCTGGAGTTTGGAGGCTACCAAATGCTCCAAAAACCGGGAGGTTGGACATTGGCTGATAGTGGTTCATTATGGAGGAGTTCAAGGATGTTTTTTTTAAAGGGTGTCACAACTGCTTCCTCTAGGCAAGTTGGAATTCTGCCTTATTCCAAGGAGGTATTGACCACCACCGTTACCTACTCCACCAGTCCCCCTCTGGTTTGTTTGATTAGCCAGAAAAGGAAAGGATCTAGAATTCATGTGGGAGCAGTTGCTCCCAACTCCTGTTGCATCGCCGCCACTTGCGCATCCGACAGGTTTGCCATGGCGGCCACAGCCGTGGGGCGCTTCTTGCGGCCCCGTGGTGTGATAAGGGGTTCTTTAGAGTGCTCCGCCAACTGTCACGATGCACGGACTTGACCGGCCCCCTAATCACACACACAGAGACAGACTGAAGGCTAACTACTTTATTGAATATAAAAACAGTTCAAAGATATTGTCCATAAGAATATTGAAACAATCCAAAAGGCTTGAAGTAACAATGTCCAAAATAGCATGGCAAATAGGCCAAAAGCTTAGCAAGGCTCCACACGACTATGCGGATCAGGAAACAGGGCAAGGCTCCGCACAACCAGGCGGATCAGGAACAAGGCAAGGCAAGGCAAGGCTTGATGACCACTGGCTAGCTTAGCCGTGGTCCCACTCCGCTCACGCCTATTCAGATGAGACGTGGCCGGAGCACTGAGGATTCCGTTCCCACGGATCCTATACTTAATCCCTCGGCCGAGGTCCCCGACGCCTAGGCTTCTTCGTCTCAATCGCTGCTCACGGACCTCGGCCGGTCTATGCTCTTGGACCATCCCCTTCTGCTAGACTCGATGTTCCGTCTCCTATCAAAGGTTCGACCTTGTCTCTCCGCAGCTGTGTTTCTATCTCCCTGAGAGCTCTCCTCCCTAGAAGTTTCCCAACCGCTTTCTTCCATGTTTTCACTTACTAGCTCCTGAGAATCTCTCCCACCCGGATGCTTGTAGCTGCCAGAATCGCTGTCTTCCATCTGCACCTGGTTATCTATGTCTTCGCTAGGGCCAAACAACATTTCTTCCCATGCCAAGCTCTCTGTGGGCGAAGGAGGCCCATCAGGGGAAAGCTGCCCTTTGCCCCAGTCATCTAGCTCATCCTCTGAATCTGGTTCTGGTACTGCTGGCCCTAATGCTAATGGGACCCCGGGTCCTGACCCCTGCCCTCCAGGCACAAACGAGAACTGCTGTGCTACACTAGGAAAGCCCGTAGCGTGTTCACATGGGGGGACTGGGCCCGGATCAACGAAGTGGCCCACGTTGCTGCCGTTCCCTCCAACAGGGTGTAAACAAACCCCACCTTGGCTCGGTCATTAGCGAACTCGTTGGGTCGCAGCTCCAGATACAGGTCCACTTGGCAGATAAACACCTCGACTTGAGCAGGGTTGCCCCCGAAGCGGGCAGGCGCAGTCACTCCCGGGTGCCGCCCGGCTCTGGTCCGCAGCTCTCCCAACTCCTGTTGCATCGCCGCCACTTGCGCATCCGACAGGTTTGCCATGGCGGCCACAGCCGTGGGGCGCTTCTTGCGGCGTCCCGTGGTGTGATAAGGGGTTCTTTGGAGTGCTCCGGCCAACTGTCACGATGCACGGACTTGACCGGCCCCTTAATCACACACACAGAGACGGACTGAAGGCTAACTACTTTATTGAATATAAAAACAGTTCAAAGATATTGTCCATAAGAATATTGAAACAATCCAAAAGGCTTGAAGTAACAATGTCCAAAATAGCGTGGCAAATAGGCCAAAAGCTTAGCAAGGCTCCGCACGACTATGCGGATCAGGAAACAGGGCAAGGCTCCGCACAACCAGGCAGATCAGGAACAAGGCAAGGCAAGGCAAGGCAAGGCTTGATGACCACTGGCTAGCTTAGCTTCGTGGTCCCACTCCGCTTCACGCCTATTCAGATGAGACGTGGCCGGGCACTGAGGATTCGTTCCCACGGATCCTATACTTAATCCTCGGCCGAGGTCCCCGACGCTCTAGGCTTCTTCGTCTCCAATCGCTGCTCACGGACCTCGGCCGGTCTATGCTCTTGGACCATCCCCTTCTGCTAGACTCGATGTTCCGTCTCCTATCAAAGGTTCGACCTTGTCTCTCCGCAGCTGTGTTTCTATCTCCCTGAGAGCTCTCCTCCCTAGAAGTTTCCCAACCGCTTTCTTCCATGTTTTCACTTACTAGCTCCTGAGAATCTCTCCCACCCGGATGCTTGTAACTGCCAGAATCGCTGTCTTCCATCTGCACCTGGTTATCTATGTCTTCGCTAGGGCCAAACAACATTTCTTCCCATGCCAAGCTCTCTGTGGGCGAAGGAGGCCCATCAGGGGAAAGCTGCCCTTCGCCCCAGTCATCTAGCTCATCCTCTGAATCTGGTTCTGGTACTGCTGGCCCTAATGCTAATGGGACCCCGGGTCCTGACCCCTGCCCTCCAGGCACAAACGAGAACTGCTGTGCTACAACTATACATTCATTTTCTGATCAGCAGGAAGGAACTGAGAAACAAGAATGTCACAGAATCACTGAGAACTGTGTGACATCATTTAAAACATTAACTATATACAACTGTAAAACCACAAAATGTTGCTGTGCCGTAACAACATATTGGAAAACTGGATGCATGAATAACACTATGTAACAAAATCTGAAAAAAACGTTCTGTTTCTGGTTTTAAAGTGTTATTCTTATTTAATTGTACAATGCTTACTTTGAAAGTAATTGTTATACTCTAGGAATGTTGTTTTTGTGGCTGTCACAAACTATGTTGAATTGGTTGAGACTCGATGAGATATTTCTTGAAAAACTGTATCAAAATGTGCTGTAGGATGTCCTGAAAAAATAAAGGTTTTTTTGCAGTTTAATAAGCATTTTCTGTGTTTCTAATAATAGAAGCAATTAGGAAATGACATTTATAACCCAGGAACAAAATTCATGTTACATAATGTAATCAGGGCTCATTCCATGTCAATTTGCTAAGAGATGGATTCAAAGGCTATCCTGTGTCTGAATTTATTTATTTTTTTAAAAGACATATGCAATTCTTCAAAGACAAGTTGTTTAAACATTTTAACAAATTATTTACATGGCTCTCTAATGTTATTTTCTTACTTTTAAGAAATGCCTTGGAATGGCTAAATTGGCTGAGGTTGACAATGTGACCAAGTCCACAAATCCTTAAATTATAAAAATAGGATGTGATAATGTTGGGTGCAAAAGTATATTAAAGCATTTATTTTTTTTATTTCAGAGTTCCTACGCCATTGTTAGGATAGGCATTCTCTGTATTAAAATGTCTAAAGCATATTATGACTCTCTCAACAGCTGTCTTCAAAATTGTTATTGCTAAGACTATGGTCAGGGTCAGAGATAATATAGAGGCGACCCTCCGTATCATGGATTCTGCACCCACTGATTCAACCATCCATGACTTGGAAAAAAAGAAGTAAAAACTATAGCTTAATTCTGCCATTTTATATAAAGGATTTCATTTTATCATATCATTGTATATTCTGAAACTTGAGAGGCCATGGATTTTGGTATCAATAGGAAGTTTGGAGTCCTTGATCCAAACCCTGGGGGTACCAAGAACCCACTCTAGTGAGAACAATTTTGAAACTACATAAGAACATCCATTTGTTTATAGAAATGATGATGTTTGTGCTAGTAAGAGTCACAAAAACCCTGTTCTCTAAACAGGCACACATAGGTTTTGTTTCATTGGGGTATGCCATTTTTTTAGCTGAAGTGATTGAATTAATGTAAAATTTAAACCAGTGGTTCCCAACCTGTGGGCCATGGCTCAGCAGTGGGCTGCGAGAACAAAAATCCGGTCTGAGAACCTCCTTCCTTTTTATTTAATTTATTTTATTTTCACTCCTTTCCGCAGAGCTAACCAGTCTTTTGGTACTAATGTTGGAGAGTGGTCCCTGCTCAAAATGTTGGAGAGTGGTCCCTGTTCAAGTGGGCCCTGGTCAAGAAAAAGTTGGGGACCACTGGTTTAAATACTAACTTAATCCAGATTTTTAAAAACCGAATGTTGTAATAATCCATCTATTAATTGAATGTAAGGCAAGGATAAACAGACACAAAAGTAGTACATTCACTAGCTAGTCCTTTAACAATGCTATAGTTCTCTTGGATTTTTGAAAAACTACTGTGAAATTGGGAAATTGCAAAGTTTAGATCACATCACACAAGGTTTTACTCAAATGGTCTTACTGTCTTCTACACTGGACAATACAGAGACTGCCCCAAGAAAGTGAATTTGAATGCACATCCCCTTGGGCCTTTTGCTGGGATTAACATGAAAAACAGGCAAACTTTTGGAGAAGTAGGCATTAAAATGCTGAGAATGTTAAAAAAGGGAGAAATGAAAAATGAAAATGTTTTTGGTGGGATGGATGAGAAATAAGGTTCTGAAAAAAGAAACATCCAGCTGAATCCTTCTTACTAAAGTTTAAAGCAGGATTAGAAGGTAGGCAGAGGAAAACCTTGGGTAGCATTTTTTTGTTTCATTTAGAGAAGACTTTTATTATAGGTAATTAGCTTAAATTCAAATGACAACTTCACACATACTTTATAAATTTTCTCTTCTGACAAAAATAAAATTGGATTAGATTTTTTGGCTTTATGTTTTAATGATTAATTAAACAGATTAACCCTTCTTAATAGAATTCATGGCCTGGGCTGATATGATGCAGTAGTTAAAGTGCTGGATTGGGATCAATCCCCAACTTTCTCTGAAGTTTACTGGTTGACCTTGGGACACAGTATTCATCAGATTGATGACTTATTTCTTTATTTATTTATTATTCGGTTTTATATTCCTCTCCTCCCTGCAGGCTCGGGGCGGATCACAGATACAAAGCATACAATAAAAACATACGATAAAACACAGTAAAACACAGTACATAACCATGATGATACAGGTCTACGGTTCTTTGACTGAGGCGAAGCGGACCGATTGCATTTGGATTTACCCAAACGCTAGCCTGAAAAGGGCCGTCTTACATTCCCTCCGGAAAGGAGAAGTTCAGAGACCGCTCGGATATGGTCAGGGAGCGAATTCCAGAGTACTGGAGCCGCAGCAGAGAAAGCTCTTTGTCTTGAACTGGACAAATGGCAGGAGCGGGACGATGGAACAACCAACAAATTTTGCTCTTCCGAGCGCAGTGATCTCGAGGGAACATACGGGGTAAGGCGGTCCCTCAGGTACACAGGCCCTAGACCGTGCACGGCCTTCTAGGTTAAAACCAACACCGTGAAGGCAATCCGGTACTGATCGGAAGCCAGTGCAGTTGCCGAAGGATGGGAGTGATGTGCCCTTACTGGTGCTCACACCAGCAAGCGAGCCGCGGCATTCTGCACTAGCTTGAGTTTCCGGATTGTCGACAAGGGAAGGCCAACGTAGAGGGCGTTACAGTAATCCAGCCTCGAGATGACCGTCGCTTGGATCACCGTGGCCAGGTCACTGGTCAACTTCCAAATGTTGTGGTAGTACAGGTGGAAGCTATAACTATAATATAAATTATATAAACTAGCTGAACCCGGCACGCGTTGCTGTGCCATGTCTCTCTCTGTCTGTGTCTCTCTGTCTCTCTCTCTCTATTTTTCTGTCTCTCTATCACCTCTCTCTCTATCTATCTATGTATCTATCCCTATCTATCACTGTCTCTCTCTCTGTATATTACTCTCCATCACACTCTCTCTGCATCACTCGCTGTCTCTGTCTCTCTCTATTTTTCTGTACCATTCTGTCTCTCACTCACTCACTCACTCTCTGTATCAGTCCCTGTCTTTCTCTGTCTCTCTCTCTTATCACTGTGTCTGTATCACTCAATCTCTATCACTCACTATCTCTCTCTCTCTCTTACTCCCCCTCTCTCACTCCCCCCTCTCTCCCCCTCTGTCTCTCTGTCTCTCTATCACTGCCCCCCTTCTCTCTCTCTCTAGTATTCCCTTTCTCTCTCACACACACTCTCACTCCCCTGTCACTCCCCCCTCTCTCTCCCTCTCTCTCTATCACTCCTTTTTTCTCTCTCCCCCTCCTCTCTCTCTCACTCCCCCTCTCTCTCACTCTCTCTCTATGTATCACTGCCCCCTCCTCTCCCTCTCTCTCTGTCACTCCGTTTCTCTCTCTCTCACCCTCCTCTCTCTCTCACTCCGTTTCTCTCTCTCTCACCCTCCTCTCTCACTCCGTTTTTCTCTCTCTCTCTCACCTTCCTCTCTCTCTCACTCCGTTTCTCTCTCTCTCTCTCTCTCACCCTCCTCTCTCTCTCACTCCGTTTCTCTCTCTCTCTCTCTCACCCTCCTCTCTCTCTCACTCCGTTTCTCTCTCTCTCTCTCTCTCTCACCCTCTCTCTCTCACTCCGTTTTTCTCTCTCTCTCTCACCTTCCTCTCTCTCTCACTCCGTTTCTCTCTCTCTCTCTCTCACCCTCCTCTCTCTCTCACTCCGTTTCTCTCTCTCTCTCACCCTCCTCTCTCTCACTCCGTTTCTCTCTCTCTCTCACCCTCCTCTCTCTCACTCAGTTTCTCTCTCTCTCTCACCTTCCTCTCTCTCTCACTCCGTTTCTCTCTCTCTCTCTCACCCTCCTCTCTCTCTCACTCAGTTTCTCTCTCTCTCTCTCTCTCTCACCCTCCTCTCTCTCTCACTCCGTTTCTCTCTCTCTCTCTCACCCTCCTCTCTCTCACTCCGTTTCTCTCTCTCTCTCTTTCACCCTCCTCTCTCTCTCACTCCGTTTCTCTCTCTCTCTCTCACTCCTCCCCTCTCTCTATATTACTCCCTTTCTCTGTCTCTCTATCATTCCCCCCCTCTCTCTCCCAATAAGGGGCGGGGCGCGTAGGACGCTGGGCTTGCGCGCCAGGGCGGGAGGAAATGGATCCTGGGAAGTGTAGTTTTGCATTGCAGGAGGGAAGTTTTGGTTGATGGAGGGAAGATAGCGTCGTTTGAGCTTGTGAGGGATGTTTGGCGTGGAAGGAGGTGAGGAGAAATGTGTAGTGGAGATGGAAATGTGGGTGGGATAAGGTAAGAATGGTTTTGGTAGGGAGTTTGTCGTGGGCAGGCTGGTTGGTCGGTATGCGAGTGGGGAGGGGGGGCGTGTGTGTGTTGGTTTGTTGTTGTGTCGGGGCCGTTTGAAGGGGGAAGGGATTGTTGTGTAGATGCTGGTGGGAATGTTTCATGCTGGTGGGAATGTTGGTTGTTTTTGTGGCGGGGGGTCTTTGTGTGGGGCGGGCGTCTCTGTGCTGGGGAGCGGCTGTGCGTCCGCCATGTGCGTTGGGAGGGGGGCGTGTTTGTTGGTTTTGTGTTGTGTCGGGGCCGTTGGAAGGGGGGAGGGATGGTTGTGTATATGTTGGTGGAGGCTGGTGGGAAGGGTGTGGGTTTTTGTGGCGGGGAGTCCTTGTTTGCGGCGGGCATCTCTGTGCTGTGGATCGGCTGCTCGGCCGCCACGTGCGTGGGAGGGTGGGAGTGTGTGTTGTTTCCTGGTTGTTTTTGGTCGTGGGTTAGGTTGAGGGTGTGCTGTGTGTGTGTTGTGTTTAGGATCGCGAGGGAATGGTGTGGTTAGGTTTGGAGGGGTTTGGAGTGGGGCGCGTGGCTCCCTGTAGAGCTGGTTGTGTTCGGGCTGAGGCACTTTGGCTGGCATGTGCGAACGTTCGAAACGGTCGCGCTGGCAGCGGAGAGGGCGGGGTGGGAGGGGCGCTGTCGGTTTTGAGGGGTCGTGTTTGGGGGTGTTGTGAGGGATCTAGGTCCGGTTTTTTGCGCCACGAATGTTCCTGCAAGTATGTTTGTGACTGTTGTCAAGTATCGTGGTTCTGGGTCTTATAGTTTCTTTGTCTATGAGCGTCAAAAACGGATGCTCTCTTTTTATATATATAGATTACTAGTACAATTGGGATACATTTCTAGTGTTTGATCTGAGAGTTCTCTAAATTGTGAAGTCCTCCTGATGTTATTCATTTACAACTCCTAGTGTGCATCTACACTGTAGAATTAAGGTAGTTTGACATCACTTTAAGTGCCATGGTTTGGTGCAATGGAATCATGGGATTTGTAGTTTGGTTACGCATCAGCACTCTTGGCAGAGAATGCTATAGATAGACCATGCATGGGCAAACTTTGGTCCTCCAGGTGTTTTGGACTTCAATTCCCACAATTCCTAATAGTTGGAAAGCTGGTTGGGATTTCTGTCAACTGAAGTCCAAAACACCTGGAGGGCCAAAGTTTGTCTGTGCCTGCTATAGACCTTGTAAATTTTTAACTTCCATGATTCAATAGCATTAAGTTAAAGCAATGTCAAACTGCATTAATTATACAGTGTAGATTTATCCCTAGTCTGAGTATTGCAGTTTAAAATACTTTAAAATCCTCACCTCTAGAATCTACTGAATAACTGCTCCTATCAAGCCAATCTAGTCTTCTAAATTTCGGGGCCATTAATCTCATCACATGGAGGTCCAGAGGTCTGGGGAACAGTGTGGGGAAACTGTGGGGCACCACCTAGCTTTGTTCCTTTATCACTGTGGGTAGTAGGCTGCCATCACACAATGTTTCCCCGCTGTCCCTTGCTTCCTCCCATGCTTTCCCAGGTTTCTTACTGCTACCACACTGCCAGGACAGAAGCCAACAGAGCACTGCCAGAAGTAGCCGTGCATCATGCTACCTGGTGAATTCCGTCCTGGCAGTGTGCGAGCAGTGCACTAGAATAGGGAAAAGACACACATTACATGCCCAAGATAGGTTCATTTCTACAAATGACAAACACTACAGATTGGAACAGCAGGCAGTTGGTGCACTGCTTATTTATATATTACGTTTGTAAGGATCACTTGAAAGAGCAGCCCAATGTTTGGAAAATGGAACATGTGGGAAATGTTACAATTTATGAGTTTCAGTGGTTGATATCTCCTTAAATTAATCATCTAATCCTAGGCTAGCATACCTGGCAAGTTTCTCTCAGAAAAGAAAAAGGTGGGGAAAGCATTTTTAAAATATGTATCAAGCCAGAAAGCAACCATCCACAAATTAAACCACTCGACACAAAGAGTGGACAGCAATACATTTCTAGGCTTATCCAGCATGACATTTAGCAATCTGAGTGCTGATGAATAAAACATATTGCATTCATTCTACATGAACCAAGACAAGATAGAAAGGAAATGCTATGATTGGTTAGACACATCTGACTCTTCCAGGATGCCATGCTCTGAACAGCTGGAGTTTAAAAAAATTCCTTTGTGATCTGTTGCTCAAACAAGAAAAATATGTAATGTAATTTCTTGTTTGTGTGCATTCTTACTTTGATGTTAGATCCCATGTCACTCCAATCTTTACCTAAAGGTGGCAGTGATCATTCATAATTGCAAGGACAGGAGATTAGGTATATGTACGGCCAGCCTTCCTCATGCAAAACACTGCATTTTTTAAAACTCAAAATAGTCATATCTCTGAAAAGGATCTTTGGGCTTTATGATGCATGCAAATGTCTAGGGTTTAAGATGCCACTAAGAACATAGGTAGCTTTATGTTCTAGTATTTTGCTTTAAGCTATGCCAAGGTGTCTTTGGATGTTTTTGATATGAGTATTTCATGGGGAAAACAATCAAAGGGGATTTCTGTTCTTAAGGTTTGTTTCACCAACAAGAGTGTGTAACAAAAAAATCTCAGAGGCCGAGCAACCTGGAAAAGTGGTAGCCACCTTCTTTGCTCATTTGTCAGCTTTCTTCACCTCCAAATGTAGACATAGAGGCCTCACTTCAACATCTGAAATAGTGAATTCACCTTTTATGTTACCTTGTCTCCACCGCTCTGTCATTTAAACTATCCCCACCCAAAGCTGATCTTAATACTAAAACAAGCTGTCTGGCAGTAGAAATGAACACATCAATTATTTTTGTTTTTTCTCATATTCAGATTTTGAAATAGTCTGTTTGAAAAATTGAAATGAAATCAGCCATTCCTAACCAGTACCAAAACTGCATCCACTTTTCCACATCAAAATTGTCCACAGTCACAATTACTCTGCCATATGATGAAATAAACATGGTTGTTATTATCTCATTTAATATGGTCCCAGATTCCTTTTATAAAATATGACTTATGTTTCTGATCAAGGATGTTGTATACAGCAGCTGCTGGTGGTTCCCTTCTTAGGGGAACCATGAATGCACTCTGTGTTTGTGTCTAAACTATAAAGGTGCTATCCCAGATGATTCAGCCCATTGGCTCATTCAAACCAGAACAATTTTACCACCTCAGTGACATGGAACCACCAGCTGACAAAAACCTTACAATGGTGTTATATCTAAGTGATTTTATGTAATGCTCCTTTTCATTCCCACCTATCTAGCAAGTAGAGTGAAGATTTCTTAGTGACTTTCCAGACAGGGTTTTATCCCAGGACCATCCACGTTTTTAAAAACTTCTTGGGGTACTGCCCACACTCACCCCAGAAAACGCATGCTTTCTGGGGTGGGTGTCCAGATGTTGTACTGGGACTTCCCAGTACAACACCGGGACACTTAACCGCCCCACAAGCCCCCCTAGATACAATAAACACAAAAGAAAGCAGAAGAACTCATCCTGCCTCCATGCAATGGCTGTTGGAGTTCTCCCGTCACGTACAAATGATTCGCCGGGAGAAAGGGGGAGGCAGGAGCAATTTTCCTCCTCCCCCCTTTCTCCTGACACGTCATTTGTACATGCCAGGATAACACTGGCAGTTGTTGCATGGAGGCAGGGTGAGTTCTTTTGCTTTTTTTATTGTGTTTAGGGGGCTTAGTAATATACAACCCCACAGTTTTTCGGGCTAATTTAGCCTGGAAAACTGTGGGAATATTGTCTGGACTGCAGTAGTGGGCTTATCCCACACCTTCCAAGTAGGTGTGGAATAAACCCACTATCAAATTAATTTTCCATAAACCAGGGGTTTCCTGTCTGGACAATCTCCTTTTATTGTGGAAGTTTCCACAATAAAGGAGCTGTCTATATCTGCTCTTAGTCTCTTCACTCCACTCGTATTGATTACCCATTGAAAATGGTTTCCACTTGGTGGGGGATTTTGATGAGCTTCTTGTGATGTTCAAAGGAGCTTTACATTTCTATCTTCCATATATCAAAAGAGGTCATCTAAATAAGAAATAATATTACTGGAGAAAAATGTGCCCTATCCCCCTTTAAAAATGAATGAGACCTAAAGACTCAGGGAGATGAGTCACAGGCCATGCCTCCTTCCTTTTGCCTCCTCCTCTCCTCAACTTCTGAAGGAGTTTGTAATGAGAGTAAAAAAGAGCACCTTTATTTAAGTCTGTTTTTTCATTCTCTGCCTGAGAGTAGTGTTGTCAACAAATGATTGCTTCATTTCTTCAAGGACTGAGCCTTGACATTGAAAACAGGTTTTGAGGCTAAATCCTGATGATCCGTGGCTCATCAAGCTCTTCCCAGGACAGATTTTCCTCAATGCATTCACAGGGGAAATAATGCCTCTTACAGCCTTCGGTTAATGGAACACCCACAGGAACAAGATTGTTCAGCCAGGGACGGCTCTTGCAAAAACTGCCAAATATTCCAAACCCTGCAGCTACATGCACTTAACCCAAAACAAATCAGGTGAAAGGAGCATGAACTTTAACTAGAGTGGCCATTAAACAATAACAAAACATACCATTCCACTAAGCAGCTGGCCTTGCAGAAAGATTTCAGAACATGGCAACAAATGGCAGGGAAAATATCTACATTGAAGAAAGTATGTGTGTGTACTGTGTAATTCAAAACCTTTAAAGCCTAGGTACCGTAAACATGGCAAGGACATGAAAGTGACCCTGGGAGTATACACCATAGTGTAAGACTTCTTGGATGGTGCAGGATAAGTCCACTACTTCCGGTGTTTCTTTTTAACATGGATGAATTGGACATAATCAGAAAGCCTAGGCTACTGTAAGGAGTAGGCATGAGAAAAAGTTATGAAAATGATTCGTTTCAGAAGGAATTCGTAAGAAATGCTACTTTCGAGTATTTCTGCACCTGGAAAGCCAACCAGGAAGTGGACTTTCTTTTTTGAACTGGGGCCAGGATTTTCTTATGTCGTTATTAGGTCGTAAGGGGGCACCCTCCTTCTCTCTCACCACCCTCCCGCCCCTTGCCAATAAGTATTATGGCAAGGCAAGCCCCTAAACTCGCTCCTTCTTTCGGTTGGAAGGAAGCCTGAAAAATAAACAGAGAGGTTTACTCAGAAGTAAATCTGCAAAGGAGGGCACTTTGGATGAAGGGCCCTCCTTTGTGGATTTACTCTGAGGAAACCTCTCTGTTTACATTTTTCCAGGCTTCCCTGCCTCTCCTGCCTGCCAGATCATTCTAAAGCATCAAAGAGTATTGGGGTGAGAAACCAACCTAATGTATAATAGAATGAATGCTACTGTAAGTGCCTAATATTATAAGTAATCCAACTGG
>JARBWK010003304.1:0-12723 GCA_030556195.1 Anolis apletophallus | reverse complement strand
AAAACTGAGAGAGGATGTAAACATTACACTTTAGAACTGTTGAAAGTGTTGGAAGAGAAAGGGTACAAAGTGTCCAGAAAGAAAGCACAGTTATGTCAAAAGAAAGTCAAGTATTTGGGCTTTGGTTGAACCCCAGGGAAGCAAAGTTTTGGAAGTTGAAAGGAAGTCATCTGTGCAATCCCAACTCCCAAAGATAGAAGACAAACGAGGGAGTTTCTACGAACCACCACTTATGTAAAGACACTGGATTCCCAGCTATGCTATCATTGCAAAGCCATTGTACCAAGCAAGCAAAGGAAGTAATCAGGATCCATTTGTATGGACAGAGGACTGTGACCAGGCTTTCAGAACGCTGAAAGAAGCTGTCATTTCGCCTCCAGCGTTAGGGTTGCCAGACTTAGACAAACCGTTCTATCTTTTTGCTGCAGAGAGGGATGGGACGGCGATAGCTGTTCTTTCACAAAGTTTAGGTACATGGCAACGCCCTGTAGCCTATCTTTCAAAGCAGTTAGACACAGTAGCAAAGGGTCTTCCACCCTGTTTAAGGGCTGTTGCAGCTGCGGTAGACTTAATCAGAGAAGCTACCAAGCTCACACTAGGAGAGCACTCACAGTGAGAGTCCCACATCATGTCAAAGCATTGTTAGATTCCAAAGGTCCACGCTGGCTGATGAATGAGAGACTGACTAAGTATGAAGGGGTTCTTTGCAATAACCCCCTCGTTTCCTTGGAGATGTGCCCAATGTTAAACCCGCAACACTTTTGCCTAGCCCTCAGAGCCCTCAGAACATGACTGCATAGAGACAATGGACTTGGTTTATTCCAGTAGGCCCGATCTGCGTGATTTCCCTTGGGAATGGGTAGATTTAACCCTTTACACGGATGGGAGTAGTTTCATAAGAGAGGGAGTGCGTCATGCTGGCTATGCTGTCGTTACCTGGGAAGATGGGGTCCTCGAGGCGGAACCATTGCCCCCAGGAACTTCGGCCCAACTGGCTGAGCTGATTGCGTTAACTCGTGCTTTGAAACTAGCCGAAGGGCAAAGGGTTAATATCTATACTGATTCTCGTTTTGCGTTTTTAACGTTGCATGCTCATGGAGCACTGTGGAGGGAAAGAGGCTTTTTGACGTCTGCTGGAAAGGCGGTCAAATATGCGGATGAAATGTTGGCTCTGTTGGATGCTGTTTGGCTTCCTAGTAGAGTCGCTGTTATGCACTGTAAATCACATCAAAGAGGAAATGACCCGGTGGTTCAAGGGAATAGGTTAGCGGATTTGACTGCCCGAGAAGTAGCTATGCAGAAACCCACATCTGTAATGTTAAATCTCACTGACTCAGGACCCAGAGTGGAAAGGTGTCATTACACTATAAATCATTCAGAAACGCTATATTTTAAATCATATCATTGAATTTTATAATGCAGCAATCGAAATAATAACAGTGTATCATATACAAGGCTTAATAGCTTATCCACTCTACCGTATCCGGGGCGCAGCCAGGATGACGCAACAGTCCGATACCAGTTGGCATTTAAGAAGTATCAGTCCCGGCAAATTATAAAGTTCCAAATGGAAATAAACGGTTAGAGGGGCTGGCATGAGGCCAAGGTACTCCAGTACCATAGGACAAAAGCGGGCCGGGCCGCCAGTAATGGCTCCTGGTAGTCCAATAGGGCAAGCCGACGGAAGATTATAGAACACACATCGGGGCCACAGATTCCGTTTCAGAATTCTTTCTCAAGGCTAGATGTCCATGTTTAGGTTCATGTCCTAAAATTATATATACGTATAATGAATAATACAGTAGCAATTTGAAACATAACCCACATTTAAACAGTATTAAAGGCGCAATCGCAATAACAGCATACCATAGTATAGGAGATCCTAGCGCAACCTCGTCTCGATCCGGCGAGGTGACCATAAGGTAATTTTACCTGTGGACGTGCCTATTTAAATTAAATCAGAAGGGAGTGTAAACTGACCGGCTCATTAAGGCCAAAAGGTAATTCGCATTTAATTTTAATTGTCCATAAAACTTCAAGCCTGCGGAGCACCTGGGAGAGGTTTCCGTGTGTGGAGGAACGAAGGGTTTTTCCAGCACCATGGTTTAAAGACGCATGGGAGTGATGTTTTTCCATACAGTGTTGATAGAAGGGATTTCTGTACTATTATTATTTATTTTACTCCGGTGTTCAATAAATCTTTGTTTTAATTTTCTGATAGACATACCCACGTAGGTTTTAGGGCAGCTGCACGTGATGACGTAAATTATCCCGGAGGATGCGCAGGTTGCGAATGATTTTACAGGGAAGTTATAGTTTTGTCTGGACTGAAAATATATTTATCCGTACATATGTTGGAGCACACGGAACAATTCCCGCACGGTCTGCTGCCTGGAGAAAAATTAGATTTGGTAGGTCGAATATGATTGGCATGGGTCAGGATTTGGCCTAAGTTCCTCGTGACGCTTGTATGCAATTATTGGGGGGGGATTCAGGCCCTTTATATCAGAAATGAGTGGCCAGTATTTCTTGATAATGGTGGTGTACGTCCTATTTTGAGGAGTAAGGGTGTGAGGCCAGACCAGTCGGTTTAAAGGTTGTCTATTAGCAGGTTGCAAAGGGAGTTCCGATTTTTGTAGTTGGCTTTAATTCGCGCATTATGCACAATGTGTCTAGGGTATCCTCTTTGGATGAAATCTTGTTCCATACGTGTAGCTTCTACATCAAAATCTTCCTGTCTACATTACACTAGACAGGAAGAGGAATGGGCCCTGAGCGAGGGAGGAGAATGGGAAGAGAGTTTCATCAAAATGCCAGACAACCGCGTGTTTGTCCCTATGACAAGAGCGTGGCACATAGTACAGTTTTACCTTGAGAACACACACTTCGGGAAGAGCGCCCTGGCAGCGCTCCTGGAGAGGCAAATGTTCATCATCAGTCTGCACAGCCCTGACGGCTGCGGCTGTGCAGAGATGTTGGACATGCGCAAAGAATAACCCCAGAAGGTCCTTTGAAAGCGCCTGGAATACAGTATCAAGGGAATTGGCCCTTTGAAGTTTTGGTTACAGACTTTACTGAAATGCCCCGGAGTGGAGGTTTCCGTTATTTGTTGATTTTTGTGGATTCGTACACAGGTTGGGTTGAAGCTTTTCCGACACGTACAGAAAAATCAGCTGAGGTAGTAAAGGCACTCATGAAAGACATTATTCCTAGATTCGGCATGCCTTTACAGATAGGATCAGATAACGGGCCGGCTTACGTACACCACGTGGTACAAGGACTGTGTAAACTATTAGGTATCACGTGGCGTCTTCACTGTGCGTACCACCCGCAATCATCTGCTAGAGCGGAAAGAGTCAACAGAACTTTAAAGAACTGTTTAGCAAAGATTTGTCAAGAGACTAAGTTAAATTGGAGGCTGGCGTTGCCTTTGGCCCTGTTACGAGTCAGATGCACGCCCCATAAGAAGTCAGGACTTTCCCCTTTTGAACGTTTGTATGGAAGGCCTCCATTGAACTTAAAGACTATGAGTGGACTATCTTCGGACAGCCATGTGCTGGGACACCAGCAAACTTTGCAAGATGTGCAGATGTTAGGGAAACAGCTAGAGAGGCTTAGCCAGTATACAGCAGACTTGCATCCACCTCTCCCTACTACCTCTCTGCATTCTTTTTCAGTTGGCGAGTCCGTGCTGGTCAAAGAGTGGAGCGTTCGTCCGTTGCTGCCCAGATGGCGTGGTCCGTACACCATGCTGCTGAGCACTCCAACGGCGGTGAAGGTCGAGGGTATACGTCCGTGGGTTCACTACACTCAGGTGAAGAAAGCACCGGTTGTTTTGGAATCTTTCGTGGATCCAAACGACCCTCTAAAACTAAGGATTTACAAAAATCAGCAAAGCCCTGTTTAGGGGGTGAGGAGAAGGCCACAGAAGAGTCGGCTGAGATCAACGCTCCCAACTCCAGATATTGTGGTCCAACGAGAGACAGATGGACAGAGCCCAAGGCACTCTCACTGAGGTGGTGGCTTAGCATCCTAATGGGACAGAGTTACAGGAGTGAGCGCCCAGTGGGAGTAAGGACAGTGTTTGGATATATGGCTCTGATATTGACATTGTACATTACTGGGATACATGCGGGTTGGGACCAAAATATGTTTCATAGGTTGGTAACTAACATGTCACATGAATTAAGTTTGAATTCGTGCTGGATTTGCAGTCATGGCCCGTCCAGCCACAGGCAGGGGTGGCCGATTGTCCCAAGTGCAGTTTTGACATTGAAAGGGTGGAATGACACCAAATGTAAGCAGGAACTCTTGGGAAGGGACGTGGACCAGGCTCAGTTTATGCTCACGCACCGTTCTCCTGCGTTGGAAGCATCGCTGTGCTTCAAATGGGAGAATGATGGGAGGACATATGAAACAGGAAGTCAGAAGCATGGCATGTATGTACGCTTCAATCGTATTGAGCTAGGCTCTTACCCTGCATGTAATCACACGATTACTGTGCATAGCAGATACAGGGCACGTTGTGGCCAGAGGAAAAGAGGCATTTGGACTTGGGGATGGGAAATTTCAAATTGCACTCACATATTGTTTGGAAACCATCATGAAAATGCCATTGTGAACTTGGCCCAGAATTTGCCAGCCAGACGCACAGGGCTCCGTGCGACTGGTCTTCCCACTGGTGTCCTTTGGATTTGTGGAAAATGGGCGGGGCCAGTGCTTCCTGTGGCTTAAGTGGAATTTGCACCCTTGGCACACTGCGGCCTGGGGGCCTGAGAGTGATCCCCAAGATGACACCTGTTACTAATTTATACATGCATATCCAGAAGCGTTCGCCCGCTGAGGTGCAGCGCTATGGATATGACCCGGATAAGACTTTTCTTACTGAAGCCCAGAGGCTTCTAGCAATTGCGGCACCAGGATGGGTGTGGCTTGGAATGTTAAACAGCTGCGTGTCTTATCATATGGCTTAGAGTCTTTGGCCAATGATACTCTGGAAGGGATGTCCTCTTTGCAGGTAGAGGTAGATTCCCTGGCAGGCATGGCGATGCAGCAAAGGCTAGCCTTGGACTACCTTCTGTCAAGCAAGGTGGGTTGTGTGTGTGGTTAAACACAACCTGTTGTCATTTCATAAATAAGACTGGCGACATTGAACTTGACCTGGTCAAGATTCAGGGTGTTGCTAGAGAGGTGCAGAAGACTTATGAAGCCCCAGGTGATTTCCGGAGCTATCTAACGAGCTGGCTTCCGAATTTTCAATGGCTACGCTCAATTGTGATGATAATCATTGTGATTTTATGTTCTGTAATGATCATCCTGTGCTGCCTACCGTTAATGCTGAAATGTTGTGCTTTTGCAATGCAGAAATCCGTATATGCAGTGAAAAGTGTGCATGCAGTCAGGACTGTGCAAACCATGGTCAAGAGGAATTGGAGAGTGGATTGGTCCTCTTGAGAGGTTCTAGACGTATGTGTAGGTAACTCCATGTGCTGAGTTACCCACAAAAAGAAAAACTCTGGAATAAAGCGGTTTTGGTACTTTTCCAACAGAGGTACAGTCAGAGAGTGATGCTGCACACGTGTAGAGATTAGAAAAGGGGGTTTCTGTACCAAGAATCAAGCAGGCACTGGCTCCGTGAATGTTACACTATGATTGGTGCTTCTAGCCAATGCTGTGATTTGCCAAAGTACATCCCGTGCCTAGCGTGCCTAGTGTTAAGGATGACCAGGGCTGTTTGCCCTTACAGCGCGTTCTGTGGGTGAACCCCCACCAGCTGGTGTTAAATCAATAAATCTCTTTGACTTCATCATGAGCAGTAAAGTTGTTGTGTGATTCCTCATCCTTGCGCCCGCACGTCCATGCCGCCGTTTTGGTAAGAGGTAACTTGCCACTTGGAGTTCCATAACTCCCAATTTGCTGCTACAGTAAAGCCTATAGTTGGCTATTTACCTGCTGGAGCAGTTAGTTATTTGGACTGCTTGGTTCCGCGTTAGGAAGTACAGTGGAAACTGTACCCTATTGTTGAAACGTTGTAACTGCAAGATTTGTACCTCTTGCAACCAACTAAGCTCTGAACCCTGTTATAAAATAAACCGTTGAACATCTTTATTACAACACCTCTCAATGTCGTTCTTTTTAAAACACAAGCCTTAAAAGAACAAAACCTCACATCGGTGGCTGATCTGATACAATTGGTGGCGGCAAATATATTAACTGGTGGCAGTTTGAACATCTGTTGGTGGGGCTCAAAGGGAAAGTACCCACCCTACTGTAGCGGTAACTGGAGTCCCAGAACTCCGAAGGCAATACCTTTTGTGCTAGGCTGCCGTTGCTAGCGAGCGCAAGGACGGATGACGCGACAATTTTACTGCGATTCAGGAAACCAGCTTTATTTGCATGACATCAGCTGATGGGCCTGCCCCCTTATGAACAATGCCGCTGGAAGACAGAACCCGATCTTTCCCAGTAAACAGATTTTATACAAACAATGGCGACAATATTTCAGTCCCTCCCTTCTTCATGCATTGTTACTGGCTAGCATTCATGAACCCATATTACTCTACCCAATTAAACAAAGCATTCTTAGCATCTCCCTATTTGCTGACAAACGTTGTGCAGTGTAAATTTCCATCTTTCTTCTATGTTATCTGCCCTATGTGCAGACTGTACTTGAATCGATACATTTGCTACCGAGTTCCCACTGGAAGCCTGCCAAGTGGAAACCTCATTTGCCATGCGCATCTCCTAACCCAATTGCTAACTTTGTAAACAAATGCACATGGTGAATGCTAAGCCAATCAAGACTGTTTCTTATCTAGAGGCACATGATGTTCTCTGGGCTAATCACAGCCTGTGCTTGTGTGGACCAATCAGAGTGGATTATTTTCGTCACTGTTGCTGGCGAACTATCTCTATACTCTGCTACTCCGTTTCTATTCTAAAGCAGCACCTTTCCCTGACGTTTCTTCTGTTAAAGCATCAATTTCCCCTTTACTACCTCAGTGGGAAGAAAGCCTTACTGCCCAGAGTTATAAAAGGGTTTGTTCCTTACATGTTAGTGGCAGTGGTAAGATTTGCAAAGTAGACCTGCCCTGCCATGGGTAACATAAGGAGCCTGGAAGTCTTCTTTATATACTTCATTACATTATTTGGTGGCAGCGTATTTACTGTAAGGGTCAGTGGGTCCGAGTCCTGACATATTTGGTGGCATGGTGGGATAGCCTGCCCTGCCACACCAAAAAAGGAACGGTCAGTGGTGACTGACCAACGGACCAACCCTGACCTCTTACAACTGGTATCTGCAAAGGGTCCTGGAACAAAATTCCAGCAGATATTAAGGGCCAATTGTACCTGTCTATAGACTTTATAACCTAGCCTTCAATAAAATTCCCAGTGCTAACTACAAAATTTAAATACCCAATAAAACAAATGTAAAACACGCAGATCCAAATTATGCTTCTCTCAAAAATGTGGCCCTTTTTCTAAAACTCTCATTGGGAATCTGTTCTTAATACTAGTCTAAATGAATTTTTCTGATGAATATTTAAATTGCAGGTGACTTTCTCCTCTTCCCCTTCTGAACTGTTTCTTAATTGGAATGTTTAACCCATAGTATTTGGAGGCTAGTAGAATAGATGCACTGAAATTCAGGAGCAGCTTGTGAACTGAATGTAGAAGGCACCCCCAGTTTTAGACAATGTCATGCTCCTTTGGTCACAAACCAGACTTACTACAGCTAAACTTAGGTTACTGTAGTGTAGAGCTGGAGCAGCTCTGTGGTTGCCAAACACTGCATGGAGCTGATCTGGGGTTAGCCAAAGTCAATTCAAGGGCAGATGAACAGGTGAATCTGCTGGAAATGTCTTTTCCATTAGTGGATAAACTCCTTTGGATACAAATAATTACAGTACTTTGCTACAGTGACATACTTCATCTTAGAAAATCAGTCTACTTTTTGGGGTAGAATCAAGTTGAGAGAGTGGAAATATTTGTTTGCACACTGTCTTGTGAGCTGGCAGCTTCTGAAAGCATTCAAAATGGCTTTGGGTGATTGTACGTTTACTCATAAGCTTTCCACACCCTTAGTATAAATGAAAATAGTACAGGAGATGAAATCCAGACTGAGTCTACAATCTATCCATGCAAAGTTGAGAGTCCAACTGGAAACAATGGAACTTTTGTCTGAGTAGTTGTTACACAGTCAGGTTTTATGAATGATGTAGGCTTATGGATGAATACTAATAATATTACAATTACTTCAACTGCTTTATATTTGAAAACTTATATGAGATAACCTTGCTATATTTTCAGGACAGAAGAGTCCTGGCCAACTGTACAATTAGACAATAGATGCTGATTTCATGAAAAACGTTTCATGAAATCAGACCAACCATTTTTTCATTATATCAAGTACTACGTGAGATTCATAGATGATTGTTTCTTTTGCGTTCAGACACTCCCTTGCCTGAATTCCAGCAGTGGTTAAATACTTGGGATATTCACATTCAGTTCACATTCAATTCCAGTGCCAAAGAGGTTCAATTTCTAGACACCACAGTCTATAAACACTCCCATTGCCTAGGGGTACGTAATTACGTGAAGCCCACTAGCAAAAACTCTACACTTCATTACAGCAGTTACCACTCCTTTCCTTTATAAAATAGCCTCCCCTATAGTCAATTCTTACGTATAAAACGCAACTCAACCACCACAGAGGATTATGTTCTCTCCGCCAATAGACTTACCTCAGATTTTCTTTCCAGGGGTTATCCTGCTCCAGTAGTACATAGGGCTGAACGTAGAGCGGCTCTACAACCCAGGGCACCCCTACTCACACCCAAGACTAGGGGCACCAGTGACAGGATCATCTGGCCTGTTACCCTTACCCCCCACACTAAACATATTGTGGATATAGTAAAAAAAATTCTGGAGTATCCTTCCAGATATTGAGCCCTTTAAGAAGTTCCCAGTTGTAGCTAACAAACGCACCAGAAGTTTTAGAGATGAGTTGGTGCATTCCTCCATTCGCCCCAGTCCTTCTCCCCGCAGCATTCTAAGTCCGGGGTGCAAGCCCTGTGGCCATTGTATCTGTTGCCCACAGGTCTATAGGAACAGGACACTAACCACCCCAGGCAGATCCAAACCCTATGAAATAAGAGTACATTCCACCTGTGCCACCAAAAATTGTGTGTACGCACTCGTGTGCGATCCTTGTGGCAAGGTCTATTTAGGCCAGACTTCTAGGATTCTCAAATTAAGATTGGCTGAACATCGCTCGAGAATTAGAGCCAGGGCCGATAATTCTATACTGTATAAACACTTCCTTGAAGTTGACCATCATCCAGGCTCCTTTAAGTTTACAGTTTTGGAAAGAGTGGAGCAGCATCCCCATGGCAACAACCATAATAACTTGATTAGGGCTGAAAGCAGACTAATTGCTCTCCTCAAAACAGAACACCCAAACGGATTGAATGATTCTCTCAGTCTCAACTCATTACTAATTTGATGTCATCATCACCTGTTTCCCCCAATAGATTACTTAAGCCTTGCAATTTGTGTTTGTATCCACCTTTGGGTCCATGGAATTGCCTATGATGGGGCCATGATATCGCATGGTATGCTTTTATTCTGTGGATAGTGCTCTTCATGTCTCTTTTTTACTGCATTTGTGTAGACCTCCATTGAATTGTTTATGTTGTTACAGATATAATACATTCCATGAAATGCCTGTTATTATAGCACTTGGCCGCTTGATAAAGCCGTTAATCGGCGAAATGGACAGGCCCACTGCAGCTGAAGCCGTTGCAGCATGCCTGGCGTTTCTTTGGCACACTGGGCCACTGTGCAAGTGTGGGGTTTCTCCAGCGGAACGCCTCCCAGGACGACGTGTGTGGCTCGGGTCTCAAGACGCGGCGCATTGTGCGCTTTGCTCTGGGCAATCGGCCCTTGGGAGCGGGATTACAAACCAGGCATTCGCCTCAGCCTCTCATTTCTGACGGCTTGGATCGCGCCGGGAATTTTCCGCCTGTTCATCTAACTGCTACGATCCTCATCCCCAGCGTACTTTGTTTCCCCATTGAGCCACGTCACCTCAGTTCCTGGAACTCTGCCCGGGAACCACGCCGCGCTTCATTGACGGGTATTTCAGCCATTATTGTTGTTACTGTAAGCGCCGGGGGGCATTATTGTCACTGCCCCTTCACAGTGTGTACCTTGTGCTTTGTCAATCATTATAGTTGATATTTTTGATATCTTTGATATTGTGCAGTCTATTCTTGTGTACTTAGAGGGTATGATCTGCCTTGGGCCCCCTAAATAATTGTTTCCCAACCAGTGTGCCATGGCACACTAGTGTGCCATGAGCGATCATCAGGTGTGCCATGGGAAATTGGAACCTCCAATACCCTTTCTTTCCCCTCCTGCCGAACACTTTTTCTTCTCCACTCGGGCTCCCTTCTTCCCAGCCTCGCTCTGCTTGCTTTGCCTCGCTTTGCTCTGGGGCGAGTCTGAGCAGTAGCGCCCGCACAGGTCACATCTTCTTCCCTCCCCCCTCCCCTCCTGAACACGCTCATGCTGCCCCCTTGGATCAAAATGGTGGCAGAAGTGGCAGTGTAGAAGAAAAAGTAAGTGTTCAGCAGGAGGGGGAAGAAGGGGTGCGAAGGGGAAGGGGGAGGAAGAGGTCTCTGTCGAAAGCTGGCATGGGCAAACTTGGACCTTCCAGGTGTTTAGGACTCCAACTCCCACCATTTCTAGCAGCCTCGGGCCCTTTTCCTTTTCCGCCCTCAGCCACTTAAGCAGGAAAGGGCCTCAGGCTGTTAGGAATGGTGGGAATTGAAGTCCAAAGCACCCAGAGGGCCAACGTTTTCCCATGCCTGTTTTAGGGACCTTAAAGTGGTGAGCCTCCTTCCAACATTGTGATTCTGGGTAGAAAACAAACAACAACATAACATAACATTGTTTGAGTCCACAGTGCTCTCTGGATATAGGTGAACTACAACTCCAAAACCCATCAAACTCTTATAGTATTTTCTCTTGGTTATGGGAGTTCTGTGTGGGAAACGTTTGTGTCTTTCTGCCATTCCTGCCAGGATATCTATGTTGTGTTCATCGAAACAGGTCCAGGTTTCACACTGAGTGTATAAATACATTTAAAAACATATTAACTATATGTATTACTGTGTTAGAGTGTCATTTTGTGTCATTTTGGTTGGTGGTGTGCCCCAGGATTTTGTAAATGTAAAAACTGTGCCGCGGCTCAAAAAAGGTTGAAAAACACTGCCCTAAATTATTGTGATATCTCAAATGAGATTGAGTCAGTATTCAGATTCAGAAGATAGTCCAGGTGGATTCTTTACATGGAAAGGGGCATGGGCCATTTCATCTTTTGCTTCATCCAGTTGAAACATGTTGCATTGAAGCCAACAAAATTCAGTTCGACAGGGTTTGTCAAATGTAGTGTACCAAGTGCTGCATCTATATATTACAGCCTGAAATAAATAAATAAATAAATACTTTATTTTCATACCCTGCCACCATCTCCCCAAGGGGACTCGGGCAGTTTACAAGGGGACAAGCCCTGAAATTACAGATAAAAACAACTACATTAAAATAAATTAAATAAAAGCATAACACAATCTAGTGAGTTACTCTGAAGATGATTTGGCTAGCTATTGTGGTAGTCAATGGCTACTCCCAAGCACTGAATTAACTGACGTAACAAAAAGATTATGTCCTTTTCATATTCAATTACAGAAACCAACAGACCTGAAAGATGAATTTTACTTTAACACAATCCTCTTCTTCCTTCAGACTAATTCAGAAACCTAAGGATACAACACTCTGTCTTTTGGTGGCAAAGAGCAGGAAAGTTGCCACAGTCCTCTCTTATCCCTGTAGCCCTGTCTCTTTGCCTAATAATAGGGCCAGACCTGTGACCATCCTACTGGTAGATGTTCAAAATCTATTTTTTGTTCGCTGGAGTCTTTCAAGACACCAAGCACACTTCTCTCTTCCAATGACGGAGGTTTCAAAGCTAGCAGGGGTCTATTCTTAGATGTTTCGTCTTGGGTGTCATGTGCTTAATCATGTAGCCTTCGCTCTTTTTAAGCCTGGGATCTGTGACTTAATGCAGGCATTCTGCACTCGAGAAATGGAGACACAAGAAGCAAAGCCCAATAAAACATCAGAAGAAGACATTTCAACATAAAATTCTCCACGAAAGCATAATATACTGTTTCAATAGCTCTTTGTTCCTATGGTACTTATTTTTCTTGGAATTCATATCAAACTTTGCAATAGAAAGGGGAATTGTAATGTCATCTTTAAAGGAAATCTCTCAGTGGGTGGTCAGTGCATTTAATCTGGCCTTGTAGCCATCAGCAAATTATGTCTAGGACTTCTCATGAAATTGTATTTTCCCCTTTAAGAAGTATGATTCAATGGAGACACACAAACCAAGCAATTTAGAAGCCTGCAGAAACTTAGGCCACATCTACACTGGCATATAATCCAGTTTCTGAATCCAGATCTGATTTGAACTGGATTGTATGGCAACGTAAACCCATATAATCCAGTTCAAAGCAGATAATCTGGATTCAGAAACTAGATTATATGCCAGCGTAAATCCAGCCACCTTTTTTCTCCAACAATGCTGAATTCAGATGGATGTAGCAATAACATGGAGGGGGTAGAGAGGCCACTGAGATTGTATAGCAATATCTCCAG
>JARBWK010003303.1:0-12725 GCA_030556195.1 Anolis apletophallus | reverse complement strand
CCCATGGACCCTCAACACTACCTCTTGGGCCTATCAAATCCAGGGTTGAATAACAACCAGGAAAGAGTATTCTTCTTGCTTAGTGCTTGTAGCCGTATAGTGCTGGCACGGCATTGGAAGAAAGACACGATCCCGGAGATCGAGGAATGGACCCTGAAGTTGCTGGATATGATCCAGATGGAAGCTATAACTCAAAATCTGAGAAACCAAAGATCCAAATCGGACTGGTCAGGAGTTAAAGAATATATACAAAATGAAAATATAAGCATATAATGGACCTAAACGACCTATAAAATATAAAATGGTTAGAGATGAGAGTACACAATTACATTCTTTGCATTCTTATTGGTAAAATCTTGAGATTTTTCTTTTCTCTTTAGCTATATATATCCTTGTGTTACCCTCAGGGAAGTCGCTGTAAACCCAACCCTACACATTCCCAATCCCCTTCACTTTTACCCTCCCGCCACTCCCCCCTCTTATATCTGGTCATGGACCAGAGGAAAAAAACGCAATAAAAATATATTTTTTAAAAAAATACTCCTATCCAAACCCAAGTAACGAAGGTCGAGGCATTAGTTTTCATTCAACCCTCGTATCTCTACCTACATGCTTATTGATAAGAGTTTTATTACCATGCGCCTGAGTAATCGCTTTCATTGAATTTTACCAGAGAAATGGGAACTCTGATAAATGCTGTGTCCCATTCAGACTTCCCTTTGGCTTTTTTCAGAGGTCGTCCCCCTAACTCTCCATTTTCTTCCCACCGAAACACCATTAAACAGGAAATAAAAAGAGCAAACAATGACCCCAAGTTTTACTGGTGAATTCCAACAAGAGTAGACACATGGTTCAATTGCTGAATGGCCATTTAAATGTCAACATGTTTGTAAATGAAACTGATTTAATGCAGGGTTGGCAACCCCACATTGCAATGTGATCTCTGGCAGCTACTTTTGTGGCCCTTGAAACTGTCCGTGCAACAACAATAACAACAACAAGAACAGAAACCTTTCTCTCTTAATCAAGAGTCATAGCATCTTCCCAACATTAACAATAATACAATGTCTCCGAAGCACTTTTTAAAAAGAGCCCTATGTTTGGAGATTCTCACTAGATTAGGTAAAGGTTTTCCCCTGACATTAAGTCCAGTCGTGTCCAACTCTGGGGGTTGGTGCTCGTCTCTATTTCGAAGCTAAAGACCTGGCATTGTCCATACACTCCTCCAAAGTCATGTGGCCAGCATGACTGCATGGAGTGCCGTTACCTTCCCACTGGAGTGGAACCTGTTGATCTACTCACATTTGCATGTTTTTGAACTGCTAAGTTGGCAGAAGCTGGGGCTGACAGCAGAAGCTCACGCTGCTCCCCGGATTTGAACTTGTGACTTTTCAGTCAACAAATTTAGCAGCTCAGTGGTTTAACCCACTGTGCCATGGGGACTCTCTCCTTAAACCACAAATGTCAGAATTTCATAGGATGGTGCTGTGGTGATTAAAGAGGACCCATAGAGTTAGAATTGTGTTGGGCAAGAATAATCGTAGTTCAGGATATATTCTGCATGAAATTTATTTATTTATCCTTTATTATTTACTAGGCATGGTTTCGAACCCAAAAATGGTGATTCTAAAATCAAATGGGGGGGGGGGGATTTTTTTTGATTAGTAAAAGAAAGACTTACAAATAATTTTCCAAAAATTTGTAAAATGTAACTTAATTACTTACGAAATTCGTTAGTAGTTCGTATGCCAGCGCATGCGCCCCATTCCAGATGGTTTTGGCCTACAACTCCCAGAAATCCTAACAGCTGGTAAATTGGCTGGGATTTCTGGGAGTTGTAGGCCAAAACTTGAATAAATCACACTGAATTCTAGATGGGACTCTCCAAATAGGAAGGAGGGAGGGAAGGAGGGAGGGAGAGAGCGGGTATTCTATTCTTGGAAGCAGCAAAAGAAAAGGAGGAGGAGCCCCTGGCTCCTCGCTGCCTCTCTCTCACCCCGATCCCGAGGGAGCGAGGGCCCAAGTTTGCCCAGGCTGGTCATATACCTACATTCCATGCACATGCAATAATACAGCAGTAATAACAATGGGTATAAGAAGAGTAAAAATTCAAACCGAAGTATTCTGACTGGTCCCTGCCTCATGCGGTGCAAACGGGCTCTTCTCTGTGAGCCAGGGAAAAAGCGTTTTCTGCTTGATTGCACACACATACATATTCTTTGGGGGGGATTTGCTGCAGAATCTTCTCTATGAGCCCGGGATTCTGCAGCAAACCCCCCAAGAATATGTATGTGTGTGCACCCAAGAAGCAAACGCTGGCTTTCCGGCTCACAGAGAAGAGCCCGTTTGCACCGCATGAGGAGGGACCAGTCAGAATACTTCGGTTTGAATTTTACCTCTTGTTATGGTTATTACTGCTGTATTATTGCATGTGCATGGAATGTAGGTATGACCAGTTGGATTACTTATAATATTAGGCACTTACAGTAGCATTCATTCTATTATACATTAGGTTGGTTTCTCACCCCAATACTCTTTGATGCTTTAGATCCTGGCAGGGGAGGAGGCAGGAAGCCTGGAAAAATGTAAAGAGAGGTTTACTCAGAAAAATCCACAAAGGAGGCACTTCATCCAAAGTGCCCTCCTTTGCAGATTTACTTGAGTAATCCTCTCTGTTTACATTTTTCCGGGCTTCCAGCCGAAAGAAGGAGCGAGTTTAGGGCTTGCCTTGCCATAATACTTATTGGCAAGGAGGCGGGAGGGTGGTGAGAGAGAAGGAGGGTGCCCCCTTACGACCTAATAACGACACTTGAAAATCCTGGCCCCAAGTTCTATAAAGAAAGTCCACTTCCTGGTTGGCGTTCCAGGTGCGGAAATACTCAAAAGTAGCATTTCTTACGAATTTCTTACGAATCATTTCATTTTCATAACTTTTTTCTCATGCCTATTATTTACATCATTTATATTCCGCCCTTCTCACCCCGCAGGGGACTCAGGGCGGATCACAATGTACATATACAGGCAAACATTCAATGTCATAGACATACAACATATATAGGCAGACAACGAGCTACACAATTGGTCGAGAGCTCACCCCGACCTGGGCAGGCCTCGAACTCAGGACCTTCTGGTCAGTAGAGATCTCCCAGCCAGCTGCATCACATTCCCAGTGCATGTGTTGAGGTCTTTATGCACAGAAAACAGCTTTTCCTTCAGAAAAAAATAGCACCTGGCACAGAAAACATTATTTTCTGGGTAGAAAAATTATTATTATTTTGACTCTTCTCACCAAGACATTTCTACTTGTTTGCTTCTCTTACAACAAATGCTTAACACTTCCATGAATTGATCATAAATAGTAATTAATTTTTGGATTTGTGTTGTCAAAAGCTGTCATGGCCGGAATCACTGGGTTGCTGTGAATTTTCTGGGCTGAATAGCCATGTTCCAGAAGCATTCTCTCCTGACGTTTTGCCCACATCCATGGCAGGCATCCTAAGAGGTTGTGAGGCCTGTTGGAAATTAGGTAAGGTTTTTTTCATGTCAGGAGCGACTTGAAAAACTGCAAGTTGCTTCTGGTGTGAGAGAAGTAGGCAAGTGAGGTTTATATATTTGTGGAATGTCCAGGGCGGGAAAAAGAATTCTTGTATTGCCTCGAAAATTACTGTATATAATCGAGTATAAGTCTAGTTTTTCAGACCTTTTTTAGGTTGAAAAAGTCCCCTCGGCTTATACTCGAGTCAAGGTTATTTATTATTTCACTCTGTTATAAATACATAATAAATGTATTATTATTACATTTATTATTTTACTCTATTATTATTTCCATTATTTTACTCTATTATTACTGTTATTATTACATTTCCATTATTTAATCTATTATTACTATTAGTATTATTACCTTTATTATATTACTCTATTTATTTTTATTGGAAGCACATTTACATTGAAGAAGGTCAGAATGGATTAATCAGAGTCGGGCAGTCTTGTCTTAAATTACAGTTTTATGTAAATATTCAAAAATATTTAACCTACTGACGCCTCAATTTTATTTTATTGGTATCTATTTTTATTTTGAAATTGACCCATAGCGTCTGCATTTCCCACCCTCGGCTTATACTCGAGTCAATCAATTTTCTCAATTTTTTGTGGTAAAATTAGGTGCCCCGGCTTATATTTGGGTCGGCTTATACTCGAGTATATACGGTACTCCAAACAGACAAGAATTCTTTCTCCCACTTTGGACATTCAATGGATATATAAACGCCACTTGCCTAGTTTCCAACAGACCTCACAACCTCTGAAGATGCCTGCCATAGATGTGGGTGAAACGTCAGGAGAGAACAAAAGAACATAAGAACATAAGAAGAGCCATGCTAAATCGGGCCTCAGCCCATCTAGTCCAGCATTCTGTGTCACACAGTGGCCCACTTGTTGTACACAGGGATCTCTAGCAGAAAGGAGGGCAAAACCCTCACCTGCTCCCGACCCCCCACAACCAGTACCCGGGGAAAATCCTGCCTGCCTCCATCAACACAGAGGTGGCACTTGGATGTCCATTTCGGTAGCTACTGATTCCCTTGGTATCCATGAATCTGTCTAATCCTGCCTTGAAGCTGTCCAGGCTGACAGCTGTCACAACCTCTTCTGGAAGTGAGTTCCATAACCCAATGACCCTCTGGGTGAAGAAATATTTCCCTTTATTAGTCCTAACTTTCCTACCTTGGAGCTTTAGGGAGTGCCCCCTAGTCCTAGTGTTTTGTGACAGAGAAAATATTTTTTCTTTATTCACCTTTTCTATCCCATGCATGATTTTATACACTTCGATCAAGTCACCTCTTAAACGCCGTCTTTCAAGGCTGAAAAGACCAAGGCGTTGCAACCTGATTTCATAAGGGAGCTGCTCCATCCCTTGGATCATTTTTGTTGCCCTTATTTGTACCTTTTCCAGTTCCGTTATATCCTTCTTGAGGTGCGGTGACCAGAATTGTACAAAGTACTCAGATGTGGCCTCACCATAGATTTGTAGAGAGGCAATACAACATTTGCCGACCTATTTTCGATTCCCTTCCTGATCATGCCAAGCATAGAATTTGCTTTTTCACTGTTGCAGCGCACTGGGTTGACGTCTTCATTGAGCTGTCCACCAAGACCCCAAGATCCCTTTCCTGGTTTGTCTCGGAGAGAATGCTTCTGGAACATGGCCAGACAGCCCGAACACTCACAGCAACCCAATTGTTGGATTGATTGATCCTTCACATTACGGAGATGGTTCTTTTGCAAACTTTTTCCAAGCTTGGATGACTTACTTTTGTCGGAGTAAAACTTAAAAATCATCATCGCTGTGAGATTCTGGGAGCTGTAATCCCAAAAATGAACATTTCCAAGCCTCTGCTTTTGCCAGTATTTCTGTTTACAAAAAAATATGCCTCTATATAGCTCATTAGATGCTTGGTCAGATGTGAAATCACCAACAAAGATCCCCCAAACACTGTATTTTACTTCCAAGAAAACCTGAGGAACAGTCAATTTCTCACTCTCTTAGGCTTCCCTGACAATGAAATTATACTTCTGTCCTTTAGCGACCTCTAGTGGCCATTTTCTCTATTTGCATGTATGTGTATATTATATTCTCAATATAAAGTAAAACTTGGGGCCATTGTGGGAAAAGATTCCAATGAGTTGTGCTCTCCTTGTGATTTTTCATTTCTGGCCAGGCCCTTTGACCATGGCATCAAAAAGAAAATTTGGTTCATGTGGCCTTCTTAGTGGCAGAAAGGAGCTGAAAAGAACAGCCAGAAAGAGCATTTCCCACAGCACATTTTAGTATCTACCAGGAGAGCATGGGAAATGAGGCCAGGGCCCTGCAATGCAGAAAAGTTGCATTTAAGTTAAACAAGCAGAAGTATGTTATTTCTCTCATTCATCTTTCCAACTCTCTTTTTCTTTAGCTCTTGAAAATCAGTCACTACTTCCTGTAACATGTAACTGTATACACGGGATGCATCTGCATTGTAGAATTAATGCAGTGTGGTATCACTTTAACTACCATGGCTCAAAGAAGTTGAGGTTTCCTGAAGACTTCAGCTTTCTCTGTCCAAGACTGTTGGTGCCTTACTGAACTACTGGACCTCGGTGAGAGTGTAGCCTTCCTGCTGGTGTACCGTGCACCCAACGCGCCAGCAGGAAGTCTGCCTAAGCTGCTGGAGGTGGTGTCGGCGTGGACATTGAGGTTCCCCAAGCGTATTGTCTTGGGGGACTTCATTGTCCACGCCGACACCACCTCCCCGTCGACAGCAGCCATGGACCTGGTGTCCACCATGGAGGCACTAGGACTCTCACTTTGTAAGACCGGCCCCACGCACCAAGCTGGGCATACCCTAGATCTGATCTTCGCTGCCAGAATTCAGGTGATCCTAACCTCCATTACGGAGGTTCCATGGTCGGATCACAGTGTCCTGGAAGTCCGATTGGACTTGGTCCCCCCTCCCGGTAAGGGTGCCGAACCCATTCTGGTTCGCCCGAAGAGACTTATGGAACCCATTAGGTTCCTGAATGCTCTAAGGGACTGGGAACTCCCCAGCGACTCGGTCGATGGGCTCGTGGAATCCTGGAACGCCAGTCTTTCCACCGCCTTAGACGAGATCACCCCCAGGCGCTCTCTCATCCCCCGTAGAAATCGCTCGCCGTGGTACACCGAGGAGTTGCGGGCGATGAAACGGAGGAAGAGACAGCTAGAGGACGTGTGGCGGAGTCTCCGTGACGGAGCGTCGAAATCGGCTTATAAGCAGTTCAAAAAGGTTTATGAGCGAGCTATCAAGGAAGTGAAAAAAGTCTATTATTCTTCCTTGATAGAGTCAGCTAGTTCACGCCCAGCTCAACTTTTTAAGATAATTCGGTCCTTGACAACAATCCCAACTGTCCCAAATGATAGGGGTTTGGCGCCAACAGCTGAGGCTTTCCAGAACTATTTTACTGACAAGATTTCGAACCTCCGCCGGGACATTCCAGCCACTCTTGATACAGTTAGTGAGCTCGAGACCCCGCCGCCACTCGGCGGGCCCACCTTCACCCGTTTCCAAATGCTGGACACAGCAGCTGTTGATAAGTTACTCGCTGCAGCTAGGCCAACTACCTGTTCCCTCGACCCGTGCCCTTCCTGGCTTATTAGATCTTGCCGGGAGGGGCTACGAGGCCCCCTGGGAAATATCATAAATAGCTCCCTTGAGCAAGGAGTCTTCCCAGGGGGATTGAAAGAGGCTATGGTAAGACCGCTGCTGAAGAAGCCAAATTTAGATCCTTCGGCTCCCTCCAATTACAGGCCTGTTTCCAACTTGCCTTTTTTGGGCAAAGTAATTGAGAGGGCAGCAGCGGATCAGCTGCAGCGGTTCTTAGATGACACAGCTGGACTTGATCCCTACCAGTTCGGCTTCCGTATTGGGCATGGGACAGAGACCATGCTTGTCGCCATTACAGACCAACTTCGCCGCCAGCTGGACCAGGGTGGATCAGCCCTGCTTGTCTTGTTAGACCTGACAGCAGCGTTTGATACTGTAGATCACGCACTGTTGACCCACCGTTTAGCCGGCGCTGGGGTCGGGGGGACCGCCCTTCAATGGGTGGCCTCCTTCCTCCAGGGCCGGGGACAACGTGTGGAGGGGGGTGGGGAGGTTTCCAGGAGATCCCCACTTAATTGTGGGGTCCCCAGGGGCCATCCTCTCCCCTTATTATTCAACATTTACATGCGCCCCCTGGCCCAGCTGGTCCGCGACTTTGGTCTGGAGTGTTATCAGTACGCTGATGACACCCAGCTTCTGCTGAGAATGGACGGCAGGCCCGACACCGTACCCGATTGTTTCCAACGATGCCTCGAAGCCGTGACTGGTTGGCTGCGCGCCAGCCGGCTGAAGGTGAATCCGTCGAAGACGGAGATTCTGTGGCCTGGTCTCCCTGGGCTGGGTGGGTGCCGGTTGCCTACCCTGGATGGCGAGCGGCTTAGCCCGTCATCTTCGGTTAAGAGCTTGGGTGTTCAGTTGGACTCCCTGCTGACCATGGAGACCCAGGTCTCTGCGGTCAGCAGGGTGTCCTTCTTTCACCTACGACAGGCTAGGCGACTGGCACCCTACCTGTCCAGGAGCGACCTGGCGACGGTGATCCAAGCGACGGTCATCTCGAGACTGGACTACTGTAACGCCCTCTACGTTGGCCTTCCCTTGTCGACAATTCGGAAACTCAAGCTAGTGCAGAATGCCGCTGCTCGCTTGCTGACGGGCTCGTCGGTGAGGGAGCACATCACGCCCATCCTTCGGCAGCTGCACTGGCTTCCCATTGAGTACCGAATTGCCTTCAAGGTGTTGGTATTGACCTTTAAGGCTCTACACGGCCTAGGGCCTGCATACTTGAGGGACCGCCTTACCCCATATGTACCCCCGAGATCACTGCGCTCAGATGAACAGAATCTGCTGACGATACCACCAATCCGCTCCTGCCACCTGTCTGTGACTAGACAGAGAGCCTTTTGTGCGGCAGCTCCGGCGCTGTGGAACTCTCTACTGGATAATGCTCGAGCCATCTCAGAGCTGGCTCCATTCAGAAGGGCCTGTAAGACCGCCCTCTTGGATTAGCCGTCAATTAGGCCCAGAAGGATTGTACCCTAGGAAACTTTATATGTCACCCTGCACCTCGTGATGTGATGTATAGTGTTTTAATGTGTTTTATGTTTTTATTGTAGGGCTGCATGTCTGCGACATGATGCCCATGTATGTTGCTGTTATCCGCCCCGAGCCTGTGGGGAGGAGCGGAATACAAAATCGAAGAAATAAATAAATAAATAATACTAGGGTCTGGAGAACAAGCCCTATGAGGAGTGGCTTAAAGAGCTGGGCATGTTTAGCCTTCAGAAGAGAAGACTGAGAAGACACATGGTGGCCATGTATAAATATGTGAGGGGACGTCATCGAGTACGGGGAGCAAGCTTGTTTTCTGCTGTCCTGGAGACTAGGAAAGGAGATTCCACCTAAACACGAGGAAGAACTTCCTGGCTGTGAGAGCTGTTCAGCAGTGGAACTCTCTGCCCCAGAGTGTGGTGGAGGCCCATCTTTGGAAGCTTTTAATCAGAGGCTGGATGGACATCTGTTGGGGGTGCTTTGAAAGTGATTTTCCTGCTTCTTGGCAGAATGGGGATGGACTGGCTGGCCCACCAGGTCTCTTCCAACTCTAGAATTCTATGATTCTACAAATCCCAGAATTCAATACTATTGAGCATGGCAATTAAATGGTGTCAAACTTCATTAATTCTACATTGTAGATGCAAACACAGTGACAAGTATCCTCCAGAATCTCTCTTGTGCATGTGTATTTGTGTACCCAGAGGGCTGGAGGATAATGTGGGGAGTCTCCTCTTCCTTAGTGGGAGTCTCCCTTCTACCAGCTCAATAGATATCTTGAGCAATGATTAATCGATCTGCCCCAAAGAAATGGGAAATTATTGTCTCCATTTGATGTTTGATGTTTTGTCTTATTTCTATTATAAAAGGCTATGCATTTTATTTAATTTTATTTTGTTACATTATAATTCGTATTTACGGTATATGTTGAGTTGTATAAATTTGTTAGTATGGGTGTATTGTTGTTTTATTCAGGCATTGAATGTTTGCCTTTTACGTTTGGAATGTGCCCTGAGTCTCTTTGGGGAGATAGAGCGGGATATAAATAAAGTTTTTTTATTATTAAAACTCGTGCGCCAGCTGCGACCATACCTCGTGAAGTTGGATCTGGCCACGGTGGTCCAGGCCTTAGTCATCTCCAGATTGGATTACTGTAATGCACTCTACGTGGGGCTGCCCTTGAAGACAGCCCAGGAGTTTCAATTGGTCCAACGGGCGGCAGCCAGATTACTAACAGGAGCGACTTACAGGGAGTGGTCAACTCTCCGTTTAAGGAGCCCATTGGAGGCCATTAATCTTCCGTGCCAATTCAAGGTGCAGGTTCTTACCTACAAAGCCCTGAACAGTTTGGGACCTGCCTACCTGCGTGACTGCACTTCTGATAATGAACCCAGACGATATCTCCAATCATCTGGAGGCCCTCCTCTCGCTCCTGCTGCCTCGCAGGCACGATTGGTGGGGATGAGGGAGTGGGCCTTCTCTGTGGTGGCCCCCTGACTCTGGAACTCACTCCCCACGGATATCAGACAAGCCCCACATTGGCAGTCTTTAGGAGGAGCCAGTGTGCCTTCCCTAAATAAAGTAAACAATGCCCTGCTTTGACCAATTCCCTGCAAAATGCCCTCAGAAGCACTTTTACTACCAGTTGAGTTGATCTCCCCACATTATCCTTTAAAACCCTCCTGCTAGATACATCCTACCTCTGTTCACGTCCAGTGTTTATTTATTTTAAATTTTAATATATTACATCTGGCCCGGCCATTATGGTTTTAAACTTTGTGTGTTATTGCTTATATGTGAGTTATATTGATTGTATTGTCTTATTATTATATGTTCCTGCATGAGAAGGGGTTTGACAGGATGTCCCTTGGAGCCTCTTCCAAATCTGTGATTCTATGTCACTGCCATAGAAAGGTATCTGAGTCGCGTTCTGTTGTGGCAGGATAAAGCGAATACAATGTGAGTTTCAGGAGGGTGTTCGTTGTTGTCAGAAGAAAATTGGAAACTCTGCAATAACCAGAAAAGAATGGAAGTTATGCAGACATAATTTGAAGCAATCTTTGCATAACTCACAGATGCAGTTTGATCTTGGAAGCGAAGCAGGATCTCCCCCAATGGGAGGAAGACTGATGCGAATGAACAGTAAATGCTGTAAGCTAAATTTCAGAGGAAAGAGCTGGAAAAAACTCCTCTTAAGTATTCCTTGTCTGCGAAAACCTTATAAAATCAATAGAAACCCTGCTAGCTCACAGGAATTTGAAGAAGAGTACATATATATTAGGCATGAGAAAAAAGTTATGAAAATGAAATGATTCGTAAGAAATTCGTAAGAAATGCTACTTTTGAGTATTTCCGCACCTGAACGCCAACCAGAAGTGGACTTTCTTTATAGAACTTCGGGGCCAGGATTTTCTTAAGTGTCATTATTAGGTCGTAAGGGGGCACCTCCTTCTCTCTCACCACCCTCCCGCCTCCCTTGCCAATAAGTATTATGGCAAGGCAAGCCCTAAACTCGCTCCTTCTTTCGGAAGCCCGAGAAATGTAAACAGAGAGGCTTACTCAGAAGTAAATCTGCAAAGGAGGCACTTTGGATGAAGTGCTCTCCTTGTGGATTTACTTCTGAGTAAACCTCTCTGTTTACATTTTTCCAGGCTTCCCTGCCTCTCCTGCCCTGCCAGGATCTAAAGCATCAAAGAGTATTGGGGTGAGAAACCAACCTAATGTATAATAGAATGAATGCTACTGTAAGTGCCTTATATTATAAGTAATCCAACTGGTCATACCTACATTCCATGCACATGCAATAATACAGCAGTAATAACAATGGGTATAAGAAGAGGTACAATTCAAACCGAAGTATTCTGACTCTGGTCCCTCCTCATGCGGTGCAAACGGGCTTTTTCTCTGAGCCTGGAAAAGCCAGCGCTTGCTTGGGTGCACACATACATATTCTTGGGGGGGATTGCTGCAGAATCCCGGCTCATAGAGAAGATTCTGCAGCAAATCCCCCAAAGAATATGTATGTGTGTGCACCCAAGCAGAAAACGCTGAGTTTTTCCCCGGCTCACAGAGAAGAGCCCGTTTGCACCGCATGAGGAGGGACCAGAGTCAGAATACTTCGGTTTGAATTTTACCTCTTCTTATACCCATTGTTATTACTGCTGTATTATTGCATGTGCATGGAATGTAGGTATATGACCAGCCTGGGCAAACTTGGGCCCTCGCTCCTTCGGGATTGGGGTGAGAGAGGGCAGCAAGGAGCGGGGGCCCTCCTTTTCTTTGCTGCTTCCAAGAATAGAATACCCGCCTCCCTCCCTCCCTCCTTCCCCCCCTCCCTTCCTATTTGGAGAGTCCCATCTAGAATTCAGTGTGATTTATTCAAAGTTTTTGGCCTACAACTCCCAGAAATCCCAGCCAATTTACCAGCTGTTAGATTTCTGGGAGTTGTAGGCCAAAACCATCTGAATGCGCACGCGCTGGCATACGAACTACTAACGAATTTCGTTAGTAATTACATTTCATTTTAGAAATTTTTGGAATTTTTTTGTAAGTTTTTCTAAATCAGTTTTTAGTCAACTTTAGATTTGGTTTGGTTATTTGGGGTGCTGATTCAGAAAATTGCATTGATAGACCACATTAGCACTAGTTTCTGATACCGAACATATGCCACCCAGTACTCGCCTTCTGCTCGCCCACAGAAAACCATATTGAATAAGCCTCGGTGCTATAAGAGGGTTTCAAGCGAGACCAGTCACTCTAGTTGTGATGAAGTAGTAACTGTGAAGCCGCAGATCATATTTTAGTTCTTATGACCACTGGTGGTTCATGGACCACAGGTTGGGAACCACTGTTACAGTGGGTGTTCCACAGAAGTTCCACAGAAGTTGACCACAAAGTTATATTGAGGACCAATACATTTTTAGCGAGACCATATTCCTTAATTTTCTGCCAACCTAGCAGTTTGAAAACATGCAAATGTGAGTAGATCTTGTCCCTTACTTGTCTGAACGCATCTACCTCTATGTCCCATCTCGCAACCTAAGATCATCTGGGGAGGTC
>JARBWK010003302.1:0-12725 GCA_030556195.1 Anolis apletophallus | reverse complement strand
CGCCTTTCCCACGTCACCAATCGAGTTGCGTCGGCTCCTCTGGCGATCGGACCTGACGTCGCCTCCGACTCACTCTGCGCGCTTATGCCAGTTTGCTAGCCCTCTTTGGCTGGGCACCTTCTTAAGGTGTCCCTGGACTTATACTAGCCGGGCTCTCCAGAGGCCGCTTCCCAGCCAGCCCTCTTCCTTCGGCTTTGTTTTCACCCTCAACGTTAGTTGCAGTCTCTCTTGGGTCACCGGCGATCGTTTGGGGCAAGTCAGGCAGCCGGCTCAGTGCAAAACGGTCAAAACAAGCGGGCGCCCCTTACCAGCCCCCTCCTGAATTGCCTCACCTTACTAGCCGGAGAGCAAGCGCTGTCAGCAACGGAGATCACGTTCGTTTTCCTCAACACAGACCCGTCTAGATACCTTTTAGATCACGTCGGGTCACCAAAATGAAGCAGAACCGGGTTCTAGAACTCCAAGTACCAAGTTAACCTTACCAACGCTGCCCGAACGATGCGGATACTTGGATGAGGGAGAACACGTGACAACTGTGAAGTAGGGTGAAAAGCAAAGGTTTATTTACTGGCACCAGCTGGTGGGTATTTGCCAGCAGAACACAGCTGCAGGTAGGGGCAAAAGACCCCGATACATCTCATACAAAGATATTTATACCTCAATGGAGTCCATCCAGTTAAACCCACCCCTTCTTTATGGTTAAAACAATCATAATTGGCTGGTGATTACTGTTGTTACATGGCATTTCATTAATCCAATAAACACTGCACAAATCATTTACATCATTTCTCTGTCATCACTAAATATGAGAACAATAGCCATCTATAAAGTATTCTTTTCTCACAGTGCAAGCTATCAATGTTGAGCCTCTCTGTACTTTTCATCTAGTCTATATGGTTTAAATTGGCACAGAGTGTATTAAAATGCATTTAATCAGGGTGTTAGTCTTCCATAGCATGTGCCTGTCTGATTCCAGACACCAAAACCCTCTTTTCAGAGTTGACACGCAAGTAGCATCACTCTCTGACTGTACTTTTTATGCTCGGAAAAGTACCAAACCTGCTTCATTCCAAATGGTAAAGAACAATAGAAAGCCCCTTAATTCAGTAGATCAGAAGTTAAAAATACAATAAGACTTTACTTATATACTGCCCTTCTCAACCCCGAAGGGGACTCAGGGCAGTTCACTGTGGACCGCCCTGAGTCACCTTCGAGGTTGAGAAGGGCGGTACACAAATATTTTATAAGAAGGTATAATGATGTCCCACCTCTGACACCAATTTGTGGTGATGTCGATTAACTGGACAGGGTGGACCCTCTTTTAGATCCCACCACCGTGCCACCAATTGTGGTGAATCGAAATTTACCGTTCACCTTTCTTTACTGCCACCAATTTGTGAAGACTCGTTATTCGCACGCCAACTTTTACACCGTGGCAGGGTAGGCTACCTCATCCACTGCCACGTCACTATGTGAATGTTTGTCTTCAAACTGCTGCCACCATTTTATGAGAGAGAAACCAACTGGAACACTTTTGTGAGGAAAGCTATTTGTGAGGGTTAATGAGGGTTCTTGTGAGACAGGAATAAACTTTTAAACTGAGGCTTGACTTTTGAAATCAATGGCACAGAGAGAGGTTTCAAGATGAAATAACAATCAACAGTTTATTCTGGCACAAAAGCTTGGTTTGATACTTTGTATAACACTTCCGAGGAGGCACGACTTAAAAAGGTTACAAATGTTCTAGTGATGGCAAATACAAAGTTACAATGCTTAACTATTGCTATCACTCAGCTAGATCAGCTGCTAACTCTTTCAATACATAGGCACCCTGGCCTTTTCCAGACACTTTGTCTATATTTAGCCTTTACGCTTTACATAAAACTAGCTGGTTCGCAAGCTCAGCTCACCAAGACTGTATTCTCACAGCCTTAAACATCGACTCCTAACCCTGCTCTCTCTAGAGCTGGTCAGACCTAACTGCTCTCTCTGAGCTCTCAACACTAACTGTCTTAGAGCTGGTCTGACAGTTAAACTGTCAAAATTCAAACTTCCCCAGAATTCTATTCCTGGCTCTGGCAGAAGCCGTAGACTCCTCCCACTTCTGCCTCAGAGCCACGTTGCTATGGCAACTCTGCTCTCCCTGCAGAGATGTTCTCTTTATATCAGCTCTCTCTCTGGTTCACATTATCCTAACATTTCAATACATATTCAATCCTATAATAAAAAAATAAACACTTCAACACAGAAGGAAATTAGGGTTTTTTTATGGTTCATAGTATCATCCCATAAAGTTTTACTGTTTAGAGTGCTGATATCCCCTAATTCAGGGGGGAAATTTTACAATTGTGTGCCCTCAGCCTCATAATCTAAAAAGACATGACACACAAGGAAAGGGCAATAGTAGAGAAAGAGGGGGATGAGATGCAGATTAAACTGGCTATTTTTTGGCTCAGAGGTTGGAGCAATGGCAGCTGAGTTGGAAGGAGGATTTTCTATCAGTTGATGGGTCTAGCCATGATAGAGATATGCTTAGCTAATGGCTACTCTTCCCTTCTTCTAGAAGCCATATTTCCACTGGAAGATGGAAAGGGGTTCTTTTATCAGCAGCTGTAGCAACCCAGTTCCCTTTCGTGCCTGGGGGGCAGGGGGCGGCCCCAGGGGTCCCGCTTGCATTAGGGCCAGCTGCAGCTGATGAGGACATGGAGGAAGGGGATGATGAGGTAGCTGGGCCTTCATCTCCCACAGAGAGCTTGGCCTGGGATGATGGCTGGCCTGATGGCTATGAAAGCTGGGAAAGTCAGGCCAACATTGAAAGTGCTGATTCAGATAATCAGTATGAGAAACCAGGTGGTTACGGGTCACAGAAAAGGGTTAGGGAGATAGCAGAGGATGAGCCCATGGAAGCTGAAAGGGAGTCTGGCTCTCATGAAGATAGCGACCCAGGTGCTGGGAGGCAAGGACGGAGCTTTGATAGGAGAGACGGAGCATCGAGTCTAGCAGGAGGGAATGGCATCGGGGCTTCAGAGCGCCAGAGGAGCGCTAGGTCCCGGGCACGGATTGGCGCCACAGCCTAGAGCGTCGAGGGTCTCACCAGGGGAATTAAGTATAGGATCCATGGGAACGGATCCTCAGTTGCTCGGCCACTTCTGATTAGAAGGGAGTGAAGCGAGTGAAGATCCACGGAGCCAGGACTGAGGCTCGTGCTATGCCAAGAGGTTTCTTGGGCCTTGATTCTTGAACTTTGCCTTGTTTGCTTTGCCACGGACCAAGTCTGTTTCCATCCGCATTGTTTTGCGGAACCGTTGCCAAGTTTTTGCCTTTGGATTTACCTAAGAACTCTTTACCTTTTTATTGCAACTTTGATATTTTTATGGACAATTATCCTTTTCACCTGTTTCTTATTATTCAATAAATAGTTAGCTGATTACCATCTCTGTGTGTGTGATTAAGGGGCCGGGCCGAGACCTTGCATCGTGACAGCAGCTGAGGCGAAGTCAAGATGGAGTCTGGCTCTCCCTCTTCTTGTCTCCCTCCCAGGCCATAGCAAAAGTTAATGTTTCAATACTCATTTTTATTGCTTGAACTCCTTCCCCCATATTGCCCAGAGTGGTATTAAATCTGTGCTTTGCACACATCTGAAGTGTGTTCGCTTCTTTTAAATGTGTCTTCATCCATCCATTACTGAAAGAATACCTGAGCGCAAATGGGGCTCTGGATACTTCTGGAAGTGTTGACTGAGACAGGCCTGGTGAACCTCAGATTGAAAGTAGATTCTTTACTCACCCCTAAAACACAAAAAGAACACCAAAGCAATGTGTTAAATCAATGCCATGTATTTGCTCAGCTGAATGGAAAGTTTATTATTAATTCACATATAACAGCAAATGCTCAATTTCTACAACAGATCACTTTTATATACATTTGCCTTTTAGCTTTGTTTAATGTGCTAAATAGGAATTATCTATACAGAAAAAGAGATAGCTGTCTTTTCATTGACAGACTCAGCATTTCACCTGTCTGCTTTTTAAAAAGAACTGTAGCATCAGAAAGAAGGAAAAAATACTGTTTTGACATACAATTAGCAATCCTATATTACCATTTTATTCAGGGGTCTCTTATTGATGGAAAACATGTGCATGAATTCAAATGGCCCACTGGAAGAGAAAGAACAACAGACTAATACCAGGATCTATGTATAGCATACCTAGTCCATAGAATAGTTAAAAGGAAGTTTTCCTCTTTCCTCCCTGCTTTCTCTCTCCTTCCTCGTCCTCCTCTATCGCTGAGTGATGTGGGAACAAATTGGGATTAAAATATTCAGCTTCTTTCAATACCTGATGTATTCTCCTGGAAAATTAACATATAGTAGAGTCTCACTCATCCAACATCAACAGGCTGGCAGAATGTTGGATAAGCGAAAATGTTGGACAGTAAGGAGGAATTAAGGAAACACTTATTAAACATCAAATTATGTTATGATTTTACAAATTACGCACCAAAACATCATGTTTTACAACAAATCAACAGAAAAAGCAGTTCAATAAATGGTAAAGTTCTGTAGCAATTACTATATTTATGAATTTGACACCAAAACATTGCAATGTATTGAAACAGCTGTAGATCCGGGCAGGAGGCAGACTGCATTGGATAATACTAGACATTGGATGAGCGAAGGTTGGATAAGCAAGACTCTGCTGTATTTATTTAATAATTACATTAATATTCCATCCTGTTAGTTAAATTGAGATAAATTACCACTCTTACTGCCTCTATAGAGTTTAAGCACAAATGTGTCCTTTGTCTTACTTTTATCCTCATAATAAACTTTAAAGTAGGTTAAGCTGAGAGACAGTGAAATCACCCAGCAATCAACATTCTAGATGCGGGTGAAATTCCATGCCCTTCCAGTACAGAAGGGGAGGCAAACCAGTCCATGAAGAAGCAACTGATGTCAGCTCAAAGCTGTCAGTGCACTCTCAATATTTCCTTTTCCTCCCCACAGGACCTCAGAGCAGCCAGTTCATCATGGTCTGAATTGCATTCCCCTGTTCTTTTGTTGCTCAACTTGAGGAATAAAGAGACCAGAAATAAAAGATGGGATAAAATAAGAGCAACTTTATTAACTATTATCTATTAAATTGGGGGGGAGGGGTTGGTGATAAGTAAATCTAAATGGGGAGAGCACTTCGCGCGGAAGCAGCTGGCGCCGTTGGTCTCTCCAACACCATAGACCCTGAGAGGAATTCCTGAAAGTCAGGATTCTTCCCAGGCCAGCTAATTAACTAGAAAGCTAGCCAGAAGGTGTAAGGCCCTAGGGCACTTAGGTCACAGGTGAGGGCAAAAGATCCAGAGACCAGTTCCGAATTCCCATCCTACTCAAAGGTGTCAAAAGATATATCACCAGTTTGTATCTCCTTCCAATATCTGACATGGAGAACTATTAAGACACTACTCTTAGCCAAATGTCCAATTCTCCATGATCATGTAGAGTAGGCAGAGAAACCAAACCCCATAAAGAGGGAGAAAATTCCTACCTAGCCCTGGAGCGACCAAAACTATGACACAGTGTAAAGAGGTGGGAAGATGGATTGAAGAAATCCAAAAGGAAAGATGGAGGGTGAGGCTGCCTCTGAAGAGCAGGTTAGGCTCTGTCCCTCTCCCCATATCCTGGCAAATCATGCCAGGATACTTTTACAATTGGTTTTCATCCTCACGAGGACAGTAAAATTATCTCCCAACCTCCATTGCTCTATGGTGTGGGAAATTTGTGTTCACACTGGTAAGACACAAAAGAAGGTGGAAGGCCAACACCTGCCTTTATCCCTCGTTGCCCAGTTGTAGCTAGATAGTGAAAATTTACTTGATGCCAGTAAACAACAACAATGGAAGTACAGCAATGGGTATTATTTACCATGTCACAGTATTGGTGTGACTCCTTGATTTGGCATAAAAATCTGGGGGCTCCATATTGACCTTACTGATTTATTTACTTGAATAATCTCTACTAGTCTGTGAAGATTAAAATCAGAGGAAACTAGCTGTCCCCTGCACGCGTTGCTGTGCCATCGTCTGTGGCTTACCCTTTCTACCTACATGGTGTGTGTGTGTGTGTGTGTATATGTGTGGTGATGTTTGTGTGTATATATGTGTATGTGTGTGTGCTTATGTATATGTGCATGTCTGTATGTGTGCATGTTTTTATGTATATGAGTGTGTGTGTGGTGATGTTTGTGTGTATATGTGTATGTTGTGTATGTGTGTGTTCTTATGTGTATGTGCATGTATATGTGTGTATGTGTGCATGTCTTTATGTATATGTGTGTGGTGATGTGTGTGTGTGTATATGTGTATAATGTGTATATATGTGTATAATGTGTATATATGTGTATAATGTGTATGTGTATTTTGTGTATGTTTGTGTTTTATGTGTAGGTATATATGTGTGTTTGCGTGTCTTCATGTATATATGTGTGTGTGTGTGTATATGTGTATGTGTGTGTGCTGATGTATATGTGCATGTCTGTATGTGTGCATGTTTTTATGTATATGAGTGTGTGTGTGATGTTTGTGTGTATATGTGTATGTTGTGTATGTGTGTGTTCTTATGTGTATGTGCATGTATATATGTGTGTATGTGTGCATGTCTTTATGTATATGTGTGTGGTGATGTGTGTGTGTGTATATGTGTATAATGTGTATATATGTGTATAATGTGTATGTGTATTTTGTGTAGGTTTGTGTTTTATGTGTAGGTATATATGTGTGTTTGTGTGCGTGTCTTCATGTATAGATGTGTGTGTATATATATGTGTATGTGTGTGTGCTTATGTATATGTGCATGTCTGTATGTGTGCATGTTTTTATGTATATGAGTGTGTGTGTGTGATGTTTGTGTGTATATGTGTATGTTGTGTATGTGTGTATGTTGTGTACACCGCATGTGTATGTGCATGTATATATGTGTGTATGTGTGCATGTTTTTATGTATATGTGTGTGGTGATGTGTGTGTGTATATGTGTATGTGTGTGTTCTTATGTATATGTGCATGTTCGTATGTGTGGATGTTTTCATGTATTTGTGTGTGTATGTGTGTGGTGTGTGCTGATGTTTGTGTGTATATGTGTATATGTTTGTGTATGTTTTCTCTTTCTTTCTGTCTCTCTCTTTCTCTGTTTTCTTCCCCTCATTTCCTTCCTTCCCCCTTTCTGGCAAGGAGTACGAAGCGGAGGAGGGAGGAGGCGGAGGCTGGCTGGGAGGAGGAGGTGGCAGCGACATGCGGGGCTGGTGGTTCCTGTTTCCTCCTCTGCCTTCTCCGCCTCCTTCGTGGAAGAGGGTGAGGGTGGGGTTTTTTTTGGGTTTTTGGGGGCGGGGCCGTGGGGAGGGGTTAGGCTGTTTTGCGGGGGTTTTTTAATTTTTGGTAGTGCACATGCTCTTTCCCAAAGGGTTTTGGGAAATGTAGTTTGGAATGGCTGGAGGGAAGAAGGCTTCGGGTGAGCGTGTGAGGGATGTTTTGTGTAAAAGGTAAGGGAATTTTGTGGGTTTTTGTTGTTGTTTTGGGGTGTTTGGAAGGGGTGAGGACGTATTGTGTTTCTTTTGGGTAGGGATGGTGGGTAGGGAGGAAGGAAGATTGTGTTGTGGGCAGGGAAGTTTGTGGGTTCAGGCAAAGGCGCCATGCGCAGCCACGTGTGTGGGAAGGGGGGCAAGGTATGTTGTTTGTTTGTTGTTTTGGGTTTTTTGGAAGGGGTGAGGTGTATTGTGGTTATTTTGGGAAGGGATGGTGGGAAGGGAGGAATATTTTGTTGTGGGCAGGGAAGTTTGTGGGTTCGGGGCAGGGTGCTGTTGGTTAGGGATGGTGGGAAGGGAGGGGCGCTGTGTTGCGGGCAGAGGCGCTGCGGCAGCCACGTGTGTGTGAAGGGGGCATGTAGTTTCTTGGTTGTTTTGGGGTGATGGGAGGTGGTGTTGTGGGCAGGGAAGTTTGTGGGTTCGGGGCAGGGCGCTGTTGGTTAGGGATCGTGGGAAGGGAGGGGCGCTGTGTTGCGGGCAGATTTTGATTGTGGCGTGGGCTTTTGTGGCAAAGTTTGTGGGATGGGGTTGCCGCGTTGTGCTGTCCATGTGCGTGGGAAGGGGGGTATAGTGCGTTGTTTGTTTGTTTGTTGGGGTCGTGTGTTTGTGCTGGTTAGTGATCGTGGGTAGGGAGGTGTGGTATGGTTAGCAAGGCTGCCGAGTTTGGTGGTTTTGGGATGTTTAGTTTCGTTGTCTATATACGACATTAAACGGACTGAACAAAAATATATAGAGAGATTACAGAGGAACTATGGAGAGACATGCTGTATCCTTTTTAGATCCAAACCAAGATATTCTGTACCTGGGGTTATCCAAGGAAAGATTGTCCTGACAAAGCAGAGGCAAGTCCTAACATTTAAACTTTTTTCATGAGTACTTTCCAGGCAACTGGAAAGTTGTGGCATTCAGTGAATAGTTGCTTGACTCAGGTCTCTAGGGGGACTCACAGTTCCTAGTTTGGAATTTGTACTTGGTTGCAAGTCCTCCTAAGTGACTTAGAATCACTGTATCAGCTTGACATTTTAGTCGGTGGAAGTAAATAAGATAAATGGTGACACCGAGGAGCTCTGGGGTTGCATGCACATGTTAATATTAATGTCCCTGATTCTCGGGAGAGCTGTAGGAAGCTAGATTGGCTCAGACCTCCAAACATTCATCAGCAGTGTCCTTTGGCAGGATTTTTGTTTTGCCAGGCATATTTTAAAGAAGTGTTCCAAAGGTCCACCATGTTTATTACTAGAGATGGATCAATCAGTCTATTTTCAGTCTGTGTCACTTTTATTTATATTCACTCATAAGTCTCTTTCTGCTCAAATAAAAATATTCCTATTTTGTCCAATTTCCACATTGATCTCTGATTTAACACATACTTCATTGCATACACATTTATTTTCATGCCTTGCTTTTCTTAATACAGCTATTTGGTAACTTGCTCTCTTATTATAGCATTTTATATTGGTTTATACATAAATATTCATGTGTGACCGTCCTTGTTACATGAATTTAAAATGGAAGGAAAAGAGATAGATCATCAGCTTCCATTTCTAAAGTTCCCTCCTTCATAATATAATCCTACTTGTACTTTTAGACTTTTCTTTCATGTAAGGAGCAATTTGAGAAACGGCAAGTTGCGTCTGATGTGAGAGAATTGGCTGTCTGCAAGGACGTTGCCCAGGGATGCCCAGATGTTTTTATTTTTTTATTTATTTACTGTATTTCTAAACCGCTCTTCTCACCCTCCGGGGGGACGGGCGGGGACTCAGGGCCACTTACAAGGCAGAATTAGATGCCAGCAACAATACACAATATAAAATACTAATACAACAAGATTAAAACATCAACATTAAAACATTAGCTATCCAGTTAATTTAAAACTTCAATCTATAAAATCCACATTCAATCAGTCAATCAATGGGGAAGCCATATCTCATGTCCATCATTAAAACAGTTCATTCCAGATAAAGTGCTGCAGTTACTGTGTCTTGCCATCCTTGTGGGAGGCTTCTCTCAAGTCCTCACATGGGGAGCTGGAGCTGACAGAAGGAACTTATCTGTGCTCTCCCGGATTGAACCTGTGACCTGTTGGTCTTCAGTCCTGCCGCTACAAGGGTTTAGCCCATAGCACTACCAGGGGCTCCTTCCAACTATCTTTAGAATTAATACAGTTTGACACCAAATTCATTGTCAAAGTTCAATGCTATAGAATTACAAGTTTCACAAGGTCTTTAGCCTTTTCAGCCAAAATGTGCTGCTACCTCACTAACATACAACTCCTAGCCATTGAGCCATTGCAGATAAAGTAGATGCCCAGAATAAAGCAATGAGATAAGTTTGGGAATTACACCATACAAGCCTAGTTCTCCATAATCACCTAATTAAATCAAAATGACCAATGGCTATGTTTGTTTCCTAGGTTAAAGAAAGGCTCCCATAACTAACAGAGTTGCAGAGGTATTGAAAGATCATTAGTTTTCCCTCCTCTGAGCTTTGCACCACATAAATAATCTTAAAATTCTTGGGATGTGCCACCCCATTAGCTACTGCAATCCTGAAGAAATGAGCAATGGATGCACATGGTGGAAGAAAGCACAGGAGGGCTTTTCCTCTGCAACAAAGTGAAAAATGTAAAGATCGTAAAATTCACATTGGTTTAGAAAAATAAACTTGTCTTTTCGGGAGAGTTTTCCAATCAGAGAAGCAATCTTTACAGATGCTTTCCCCATCAAAAAGCTTTTTTGCATTGGAGAAAGCTATCAGAGTTGTTTGCCTCTGATGAAAATTGTCAGATGAGTGTGTAGGATCCTCAAAGCAACTTGCAGTTATAAGACACATCATGGAATAAGAGAGACTAGGATATGATAGAAGGCTGGATGTCGAACCCCTTGTTTCTATGTATCTAATTGTTAACCCAATGATTAATTTGAAATTAATAGCAACGGGTAATTTCGATGCCAAAAGCACAATGAATCAGCTTCAGGTTCTGGCCTAAGCTTTAAAAGAGGCTGACTCTACACTGGAAATAAAGTTCAACACTGTGACAAGCTCCACAGATACTAATACCTTCCTTTTGCATTAACATGGTAGTAGTAGTTGTTGGTGTCAATATCAGCACCAAAAAAATAATCAACCATACTGGAGAAGGCCTTCCTGTTATCTTTTTCTAGTGTTCCCTTGCCGCTTCGTGGTTCATGTACCACGGACTCACTGTTTTGCAGGTTTCCCTGTGCCCTCACAGCCATCCTCCTCCTGCCTTCCTTCCCCCTCCCTCCCTCCTTGCCTTCCTCCCTCTGCCATGATGCCAGAGGGGGCTGCTTCTTCCCAGCAGCCCCCTTGGTGGTGGGAGAAGTTCCCACCAGTGGAGTGGCTGGGCTGCAGAAGGCCAATCCAGGCAGAATGCCTTCCCTTGGTGGTAAACTTGGTGGCGGCAGCAGCAGGGACGTGGCAGCACTGGTTGGAAAGCGGCTGGAAGCAGGTTCGTTTCAGTCCAATTTTTTGACTGGGGTGGGGCTTCTGTCTCTTGGGGCTTCCTCTCAGCTGGCCTTGGACTCATTCCCTCCCTGTATTGAGTATTCATGCCAAGTTTTGTGCAGATCCATCATTGTTTGAGTGCACAGTGTTCTCTGGATGTAGGTGAATACCCCTATTTTGCAGATTTTCACTTCTCACGGGGGGAGAGGGGTGTCCTGGAATGGAACGCCTGTAATAAGTGAGGGAACACTGTATAGACTTTTTTTTTGCTTTGTAGGCTTCTGCAGCCTGACTTTTTGTGGGGAAAGTGCTTTTAATAATAACTGTTTTGTTTATGTATTCTGCTTTCTCCTTGATTTTAATAAGCTAGCTTTAAATTGCTTTTAATTCTATTGATAATTAAATTACACTTTCAACTTACAGATGATGTGCACTTTCATCTGCATCTATTTGAACTTTTGTTTGCCAGCCCTGAATCCCAAGACTTGGGAAAAGGCAGGATGTAAATATATGTAATGCATAAAACATAAACTAAAAAGCAGCCATAAAGAAAATGCCTGAAGACAAGGAGAGGTCTGGGGTGATGGTGGAAATCCCTTTGCCATTGTAGGAAGGAGGGGAAGTGAAGCCCACAGCCTTCTTTATGAACTGATAAAAATAAATACATCATTTCATAGGGTATTACTTTATGGTGAAGAATGGTGCATCTAAGAAAGCATGGAATTGCAAAACTAGCAGAAATTATGTCACTGAATGTGCTTACTGTTATTAGGGAATATTCTGAAAGGGCAAAAATGGTATATCATTAACTAGTTTATAGCATGACCAATGATGGCCTGGAATAAACAGAAAGCTTACGTACTTACTTACTTACTTACTTACTTAGGCAATCCCTCGTAGCTTGAGGATGATGGTCCTCCAAGTGGAGTGTCCTGGTAGTGGGTATGTAGCTGGCAGTGGATCCCTATTCTGGATCTACATGTTCTCCTGCAGTGAGGACATTGGTTTCCAGGTGGAAGGTGATCACGGTCAAAAGAACTAAACCAGCCAGAGCCCATTTTGGAAAATGGATCTGTGCTCAGCTTTATCCATCATGTGACATTCTCTCAGACTCAGAGGAAGGCATGGTAAAAAAAAAAACACACCTCCAAATGACTTGAAGGGACACCGCAAGAAGGTCTCAATAATAAACTCTTTGGACCTTGACTGAATACTGGTTTCTTGGGCATCCACCTCCATATGTTATTGCTGGCTGGATAGGATCATTTTTGCTTTTCTGTCCTCAGCAGAGTGTATAAATTATACTCCCTTCAGCAATAGACTTCAACAGGTAGATGGCATATAGTGCTATAAGCCCAGGCCCATATATGTGCTTTATATAAATGCAGATTTTGTAGTGTTGAAGAAAGAGATATCTTATGCAGTGCCTCTAGACAGGGTAAGGACAACAACATAGGAAAGAAGCTTCTGAGTGACTCTTCAACCTTTTCCAAGAATTTGTTATAGGGGTGGTGTGCCCAAGCACATTAATTTAATGTTACCATGTGGAAAGCACTGGTTTTCCCAACTTAATTGAGAAGAGTCATTTACCTGTAGTAGTAGGGGAAGCTTGAGGACTCCAGGCATGAAACCTACAGGATGACCTTGGACCATTCAGTCATGCTCATCTGACCTACCTCACAAGACTGTT